>JAMWET010002159.1:10000-27724 GCA_024036415.1 Prochilodus magdalenae | reverse complement strand
TTTTTTTGTGAGAGAACAGGACGTTTTTTGTTTCGGGCGTTGTTGGGTCAGCGCTTCCTCCTCTGTGAGGTCGTCATAGAGCCTAATCCCTGTGAGAGGACTGACCTGATGTAGACTCTTCGGTGCAGCTCTATCTTTATCAGCAGGTCACCGAAGGTGCAGCGTTGTTCGGCTGGATCGGCGTGTGGGGAATGAGAAGCGGTGTGTGGCCCAGCCAGAGGTTTATTTAGCAGGGCCGTCACTGTCGTGAGCGTTTAGCTGGTGATTCATTGCCGTATATAACTGGCTCTGCGGACTCGCGTCCTCTCTCGCGTCCTCTCTCGCGTCCTCTCTCGCGTCCTCTCTCGCTTACTGCATGCAGCTATTAAAACGCCAGGCTGAAGAAGCCCAGCTGACCTGGTTAGCCGCTGCGCTTCTGTGCTGTGACTGCTTAGGCGCCAAGATGGGCTCCACTCTCAAAGATCCACCATACGAACGAGCGCCCAGATACCAAGCCTGGCCCACTGGCTGGGTTCAGTTCCCTAGTCACACTCCTACACTTCACCTACACTAACGAGTACGCTTCTATACCTCACCTACTACGCTAACGAGTACACCTTCTATACTTCACCTGCTAAGCTCGCGAGTATGCTTCTATACTTCACCTACTACACTAACGAGTACGCTTCTATACCTCACCTACTACGCTAACAAGTACACCTCCATACTTCATCCACTACACTAACGAGTACACCTCCATACTTCACCTACTACACTAACGAGTATGCTTCTATACTTCCCCTACTACACTAACGAGTACGCCTCTATACTTCACCCACTACACTAACGAGTACACTTCCATACTTCACCCACTACACTAACGAGTACGCTTCTACACTTCACCTACACTAACAAGTACGCTTCTATACTTCACCTACACTAACGAGTACGCTTCTATACTTGACCCACATTAACGAGTACACCTCCATACTTCACCTACTACACTAACGAGTACGCTTCTATACCACACTTAGTACACTAACGAGTACGCTTCTATACTTCACCTACACTAACGAGTACACCTCCATACTTCACCCACTACACTAACGAGTACGCTTCTATACCTCACCTACTACGCTAACGAGTACGCTTCTACACTTCACCTACACTAACGAGTACGCTTCTATACTTCACCTACACTAACGAGTACGCCTCTATACCTCACCCTACTACGCTAACGAGTACGCTTCTATACTTCATCCACTACACTAACGAGTACGCTTCTATACGTCACCTACACTAACGAGTACACCTTCTATACTTCACCTGCTACACTAACGAGTATGCTTCCATACTTCACCCACTACACTAACGAGCACACCTCTATACTTCACCTACTACACTAACGAGTACGCTTCTATACCTCACCTACTACACTAACGAGTACGCTTCTGTATCACACCCACTACGCTAACGAGTACGCTTCTATACTTCACCTACTACACTAACGAGTACGCTTCTATACCTCACCTACTACGCTAACGAGTACACCTCTATACTTCACCCACTACACTAACGAGTACACCTCTATACTTCACCTACTACACTAACGAGTACACCTCCATACTTCACCCACTACACTAACGAGTACACCTTCTATACTTCACCTGCTACGCTAACGAGTACGCTTCTATACTTCACCTACACTAACGAGTACGCTTCTGTATCGCACCTGATACACTAATGAGTACGCTTCTATACTTCACCTACACTAACGAGTACGCCTCTATATTTTACCCACTACACTAACAAGCATGCTTCTATACTTCACCTACTACGCTAACGAGCACACCTCTATACTTCACCCACTACACTAACGAGTACGCCTCTATACTTCACCTACTACACTAACGTGTACGCTTCTATACTTCACCCACTACACTAACGAGTACACCTCCATACTTCACCTACACTAACGAGTACACCTTCTATACTTCACCTACACTAACGAGCACACCTCTATACTTCACCTACTACACTAACAAGTATGCTTCTATACTTCACCTACACTAACGAGTACGCTTCTATACTTCACCCACTACACTAACGAGCACACCTCTATACTTCATCCACTACACTAACGAGTACGCTTCTATACTTCACCTACACTAACGAGTACGCTTCTATACTTCACCCACTACACTAACGAGCACACCTCTATACTTCATCCACTACACTAACGAGTACGCTTCTATACTTCACCTACACTAACGAGTACACCTCTATACTTCACCTACTACACTAACGAGTACACCTCTATACCTCACCTACTACGCTAACGAGTACGCTTCTATACTTCACCTACACTAACGAGTACGCTTCTATACTTCACCCACTACACTAACGAGTACACCTCCATACTTCACCCACTACACTGAGTACACCTCCATACTTGACCCACTACACTAACGAGTACGCTTCTATACTTCACCTACTACACTAACGTGTACGCTTCTATACTTCACCTACACTAACGAGTACGCCCCTATACTTCACCCACTACACTAATGAGTACACCTCCATACTTCACCTACACTAACGAGTACGCCTCTATACCTCACCCTACTACACTAACGAGTACGCTTCTATACTTCATCCACTACACTAACGAGTACGCTTCTATACTTCACCTACACTAACGAGTACACCTCCATACTTCACCTACTACACTAACGAGTACACCTCTATACTTCACCTACTACACTAACGAGTACACCTCCATACTTCACCTACTACACTAACGAGTACGCTTCTATACTTCACCTACACTAACGAGTACGCCTCTATATTTTACCCACTACACTAACAAGCATGCTTCTATACTTCACCCACTGCACTAACGAGTACGCTTCTGTATCGCACCTGATACACTAACGAGTACGCCTCTATACTTCACCTACTACACTAACGTGTACGCTTCTATACTTCACCCACTACACTAACGAGTACGCTTCTATACTTCACCTACACTAACGAGCACGCTTCTATACCTCACCTACTACACTACCGAGTATGCCTCAATACTTCACCCACTATGCTAACAAGTACGCATCTATACTTCTACTACACTAACAAGTACGCCTCCATACTTCACCTACACTAACGAGTACGCTTCTATACCATACCTACTACGCTAATGAGCATGCGTCTGTACTTCACCTACACTAACGAGTACGCCTCTATACTTCACCTACACTAACGAGCACACCTCTATACTTCACCTACTACACTAACAAGTATGCTTCTATACTTCACCCACTACACTAACGAGTACGCCTCTATACTTCACCCACTACACTAACGAGTACACCTCCATACTTCACCCACTACACTAACGAGTACACCTCCATACTTCACCTACACTAACGAGTACGCCTCTATACTTCACCCACTACACAAACAAGCATGCTTCTATACTTCACCCACTACACTAACGAGTACGCTTCTGTATCGCACCTGATACACTAACGAGTACGCTTCTATACTTCACCTACTACACTAACGAGTACGCCTCCATACTTCACCTACACTAACGAGTACGCTTCTATACTTCACCTACACTAAGTACGCCTCTATACTTCACCTACACTAACGAGTACGCCTCTATACTTCACCTACTACACTAACGAGTACACCTCCATACTTCACCCACTACACTAACGAGTACACCTCCATACTTCACCTACACTAACGAGTACGCCTCTATACTTCACCTACTACACTAACGAGTACACCTCCATACTTCACCCACTACACTAACGAGTACACCTCCATACTTCACCTACACTAACGAGTACGCTTCTATACTTAACCTACACTTACGAGTACACTTCTATACTTCACCCACTACACTAACGAGCACGCTTCGATACTTCACCTGCTACAATAACGAGTACGCTTCTATACTTGACCCACATTAACACTACCGAGTACTTCACCTACTACACCTCACCGTACTACACTAACGAGTACACCTTAGTATACTAACGTGTTACTACACTATAACGGAGTAACACTAACCTTACCTCTATACCTCAACCTACACTAATGAGTACGCTTCTATACTTCATCCACTACACTTACAAGTTTTCGCCCCTATACTTCCCCTACACTAACGAGTACGCCCCTATACTTCCCCTACACTAACGAGTACGCTCCTATACTTCCCCTACACTAACGAGTACGCCCCTATACTTCCCCTACACTAACGAGTACGCTCCTATACTTCCCCTACACTAACGAGTACGCCCCTATACTTCCCCTACAATGCACTCTGTACGCTCTCACTTCCCCTACACTAACGAGCACGCTCCCTGGGCTTCCCCTACAGTAACGAGGTGCGCTGGAATTCCCCTACACTGTTGCGGTGCTGGTTTCCCCTACACATAACGAGTCGCCATCGTTCACCTACACTAACCGTACGCCCCTATCGAGGTTCCCTACACAGCCAGTGAGCTTGATTGATACTTGGTTAATACGAGTTTGTACGCTTTTATTAAGCCCAGTTTCTAAGCGAGTACGTTCCCCCTAGACAGCACGCCTAGTGTTGTGGACCCAGCTAAGGCGATTGTAAGCTCCTTTAATTCCTCCTACACTGGTAACGAGTACGAATGTGGCTTTCCCCTACACTAACGAGTCATCCTATACTTCGCCTACACTGAAGGTGGTGATGGTACTTCCCCCCTACAATAACGAGTACGCCCCATGTACTTGCCGGTACACTGCCGAGTACCGCTTCTATTCTTGTCCCTCAGCCTCCTAGCAACGCCCGTCTACTTCCCCGACAAGGACGGCACGAGCCACGTCTTGTGTGATTTTGCTTGGCCTGTTGGAGTACGGAGTATACCGGGATGACCCACACTAGCCCACGGTACGCCCCCCGAAGATTACGGTCAGCCTACACTAGCGAGAGTCAAAGCTTTCAGCAGACTTTCACGTACCTTGTAGGAGAGCGAGGCTAGCCTCCCCCTAGCTCGAGCTTGCTGGTGTCGCTTCTCCTCCTCATGCGCCTCTGTGTCTTTTCTCCAGGCCGACGGTCCCACCGAAAGATGTTTCCCGGCAGAACTCTGAGTCGGATGAGTTGTGGGACGAGCTCAGCCAGGAAGAGGAGTCTTTCTACGGCGCCTCCCCTCCCCGCACCCCCCGCCAGATGAAACGCATGTCTGGCAAACACCAGAGAGGCAGCCAGAGCAGAGCTGCAGGGCGCTCTCCCATCAAAGGTAAGGGGTCTTACTTCCTCCCGTCCGGACACACCTCTGTTGTTTCAGTCCCAACATCCCGCCCACAAACACCACGGCGGTGATCCCTCCTTATATAATGAAACGGAATTCCTCTAGCATTCCTCTGTCTTCAGTCTGTGACGCTTAGAAAGATACAGATTTTGATTTGTTTTGTTTTTTGGGCGGGTGTGGGCTTGAGGTTGGGCAGGTGTGGGTGCTGGAGATTGGGCAGGTGTGGGTGCTGGAGATTGGGCAGGTGTGGGTGCTGGAGATTGGGCGGGCGTTGGCGCTGGAGGTTGGGCGGGCGTTGGCACTGGAGATGGGGCAGGCGTGGGCTGGAGGTTGGGCGCACCCCCCCCAGTGAAAACGCATGCTGGCAAAAACACCAGCAGGTGTCCGCTGGAGCAGTGGGCAGGCGTGGGTGCTGGAGGTTGGGCAGGTGTCCCCGTGGAGGTGGAGATTGGGCAGGCGTGGGCTGGAGATTGGGCAGGCGTGGGCTAGAGGTTGGGCGGGTGTGGGTGCTAGAGATTGGGCAGGTGTCCGCTGGAGGTGGGCGGGTGTGGGTGCTGGAGATTGGGCAGGCGTGGGCTGGAGGTTGGGCGGGCGTGGGTGCTGGAGATTGGGCAGGTGTGGGTGCTGGGGGCGCTGGAGGTTGGGCAGGTGTGGGTGCTGGAGATTGGGCAGGTGTCCGCTGGAGGTGGGCGGTTGTGGGTGCTGGAGATTGGGCAGGCGTGGGCTAGAGGTTGGGCGGGTGTGGGTGCTAGAGATTGGGCAGGTGTCCGCTGGAGATTGGGCGGGTGTGGGGGCTGGAGGTTGGGTTAACGTAGGCGCTGGAGGTTGGGCTGACGTGGGCGCTGGAGGTTGGGCTGACGTGGGCGCTGGAGATTGGGCAGGCGTGGGCTGGAGGTCGGGCAGACGTGAGGGCGCTGGAGGTCGGGCAGACATGAGGGCGCTGGAGGTCGGGCGGGCGTGGGCGCTGGAGGTCGGGCGGGCGTGGGCGCTGGAGGTCGGGCGGGCGTGGGCGCTGGAGGTCGGGTGGGTGTTGGCGCTGGAGGTCGGGCAGCCGTGGGCACTGGAGGTCGGGCGGCCGTGGGCACTGGAGGTCGGGCGGGTGTTGGCACTGGAGGTTGGGCAGACGTGGGCGCTGGAGGTCGGGCAGACGTGTGGGCGCTGGAGGTCGGGCAGACGTGGGGGCGCTGGAGGTCGGACAGACGTGGGGGCGCTGGAGGTCGGGCAGACGTGGGGGCGCTGGAGGTCGGGCAGACGTGGGGGCGCTGGAGGTCGGACAGACGTGGGGGCGCTGGAGGTCGGACAGACGTGGGGGCGCTGGAGGTCGGACAGCCGTGGGGGCGCTGGAGGTCGGGCAGACGTGGGGGCGCTGGAGGTCGGACAGCCGTGGCCACTGGAGGTCGGACAGTCGTGGGAGTGGTTGGCACGCTAGAGGTTGGGCAGCCGTGGGCACTGGAGGTTGGGGAACCAGGCTAGTGGCCAGTGGGTCACCGGTTCAATTCCCTGAACAGACAGTACATGACTTATCAAGTGCCCTTGAGCAAGGCACCTAACCCCAAGCTGCTCCCTGGGTGCCCTGCATAGGGCTGCCCACTGCTCGATGCAAGTGTGCTCACTGCCCCCTAGTGTGTGGGTGTTTCACTGTAGGCTGGAAATTTTCTAAATTAAAAAATAAAAAAACAAAGTTTAAAAGAATGTTGTTTGTTTCCATTTCATCTGCAGAGAAGAGTCCCTCCGGGACCTCGTCCCAGAAAGAGCGGGAGGGAGCCAAACCACCGGACCCCACGGAGGAGGTCAGTTACAGGCAAGGCAAGAAGCAGCGGTCCAACCTGCGTTCCAACGAGCGAGACAAGAAGAAGACGTTCGAGGGCTCCTTTATGCTGGACCCCCTCGCCAGGTCCGGGCCCTTCAACGCGGTCAGCATGGATCTCAGAAAGCCCTACCTGAGCTTGGGCTGCAGCTCCAGCAAGCTGCCCGTCAACATGCCCCATGCTCTGCCCCGCACCCACCGGCAGACCTCGCGCACCGACTGCCCGGCGGACCGGCTCAAGTTCTTCGAGACGCTGCGACTGCTGCTCAAGCTGACGTCCATGTCGTCCAAAAAGAAGGAGAAGGAGCAGCGGGGCCTGGAGAACACCGCCTTCATGGGCCAGAACAATGAGGTGATCTGGTTGGAGCTCCAAGCCTGGCACGCTCGCCGCACCATCACCGACCAGGACCTGTTTCTCTACACGGCCCGCCAGGCTATTCCGGACATTATTAACAAGGTGTTGCACTTCAAGGTGAACTACACCTGTCTAGCCACACCAGAACCTCCAGGGAACTCTATCCAGGGAGAGTCTAACTGCGGGGCTGGCACCAACTCCTGGGCCGAGGTAGACACCACGTCGCTGCCGTGCTCGGGTACGGCATGTAGAGAACACTTGCAGAGGCAGCGGTTGGCGTTTGAGCAGGTTAAGGGTGTGATGGGCTTGTTGGAGTCCGTGGAAGCCCTCTACCCGTCCCTGCAGACCCTGCAGAAGGACTACGAGAAGTACGCGGCACGGGACTTCCAGGGCAGAGTGCAGGCGCTCTGCCTGTGGCTCAATATCACTCAGGACCTGAACCAGAAGCTGCGCGTGATGGGCACTGTGCTGGGCCTCCGAGACCTCTCCCGTATCGGTTGGCCCGTCTTCGAGATCCCCTCGCCCCGCTGTTCCCGCGGCAGCGACGGAGACGAACAGGACGAGGAGGACGAGAACGACTCCACGGCCACTTTCACGGCGGACAGCGACATGGAGGAGGGCGAGGCGGGCGAGGCTGAAGCCAAAAGGGAGGCTGTGACTTGCCTCACGCCCAAGTTTGCTCGCCTGCTGTCCGAGGAGTTTATCCCGGCGTTCGGCGCCGAAAGCCAGTACTGCCCGACGGCCATATACCGGCCCTTTGTAGACAAGGCACTGAAGCAGATGGGCCTGCGGAAACTCATCCTGCGACTGCACAAACTGATGGACCGCTCGCTGCAGAGGTCCAGGACTGCACTGCTGAGCCACGCGCCCACTCAAGAGGTGAGGGGGCAGTTCTGGGGGGGGTTAAAGGTCAAATATCCTCACCGTAAACTTGTAAAGACGGGTAATGTGATCTGTAGGGCTGGCCCGAATACCTCCAGAGATTCGGGACCGATTCGAAACCTTGACGTAACAATTTTCACGTTTTCCCAGTCCTACGTTGATCATTTTAGAGCTTTCCTTGTGATACGGAAGAGAAGAGGGAACGTCTGCAGTGAGAAAAACAAGGTTTGGTACCATAGAGCTCTGATTTTAGCTAGCTAGCTAACCTAGCTAACGTTAGCACTTATTTAACAAAGCCAAACTGGCCCTTTACGGAGACCCGACGTAGTTTGCGAGGTTGTATTGTGATTCCTGCTGTGAAGCTACGTGTTTCTGTCACACCCGTCCGTCAGAAAAGGGCTGACGAAGAGAGCTAGCTAGCTAACCTAGCTAATGTTAGCAAACTGGCCCTTTACGGAGACCTGATGTAGTTTGCGAGGTTGTATTGTGATTCCTGCTATGAAGCTACGTGTTTCTGTCACACTCGTCAGTCAGAAAAGGGCTGACGAAGAGAGCTAGCTAGCTAACCTAGCTAATGTTAGCAAACTGGCCCTTTACGGAGACCGGATGTAGTTTGCAGAGTTGTATTGTGATTCCTGCTATGAAGCCACGTGTTTCTGTCACACTCGTCCGTCAGAAAAGGGCTGACGAAGAGAGCTAGCTAGCTAACCTAGCTAATGTTAGCAAACTGGCCCTTTACGGAGACCCGATGTAGTTTGTGGGGGTGTATGGTGATTCCTGCTGTGAAGCCACGTGTTTCTGTCAGACTCGTCAGTCAGAAAAGGGCTGACGAAGAGAGCTAGCTAGCTAACCTAGCTAATGTTAGCAAACTGGCCCTTTACGGAGACCCGACGTAGTTTGCGAGGTTGTATTGTGATTCCTGCTATGAAGCTACGTGTTTCTGTCACACCCGTCCGTCAGAAAAGGGCTGACGAAGAGAGCTAGCTAGCTAACCTAGCTAATGTTAGCAAACTGCCCCTTACGGAGACCCGATGTAGTTTGCAGGGTTTAGGGTGATTCCTGCTATGAAGCCACGTATTTCTGTCAGACTCGTCAGTCAGAAAAGGGCTGACGAAGAGAGCTAGCTAGCTAGCTAAGCAGGAGCAAAGGCTAGCTGTATTAACTTTAGCTTGGCTAAAACAGCTAGCAACCAGAACTTCACCGATTCACATGTAGGTTCACAGCAAAAACACCCGATAAAACCCACAGTCTACTCAAGGGTCTCCACAGAGGGCCAGTTTAGCATTGGGAGCTAGCGTTAGCTAGGTAGCAAGTAAACTGGAGTACACATAATTTGGCAAACTATGGCTGCGTTCATTAGGAGAAACGGTGAAACGGTGAAACGGAAATAAACGTTAACGTAAAATTAATGTTTCTCCAAATCTATCAAGATATGTGGTTTGCTGTGTGGAGCTGTCCCCTCATGAGGTAAAACTGGGTTTGCTTAGCCGGGCTAACACTGTCTAACCATCCAACCCTTGTCTGTAGAGCACAAGATCGTCGCCGCTGTCATCGTCATCATCATCGTGGATGCTTTAATAAATGCGTCCAGAAACGTTTATATGCTACATATAAACATAAATGTAATAATTTATTGATTAGCCATCAGTTGATTATGTAAAAGATATAACACAATCCGCCATATGCATAGTTTTGCTAATGCTAACGCTAATGTTAGCCCTTATGCTAAGTGTTTATGTTGAAATTGAGGAGTCTAACAAAGGGGAACACTGCCATCTGGTGGTTGGGGGTTTAAACACCACGTAAATTGAACCACTGGCTTCTCCCGCTCCACCTTAATCACCAAAGCAGCTACATCCTGCTGCTTTATGCGTTATTATAACTGCTACATCATTTAAGGTGGAGTGGACAGCAGCTGGACGGGCTGGGGGTGACTGGAGAAGGTTCTGGTAGGTTGTCACACGTATGTCGAGCCATGCACTGCATCCCACACCTGCTGGAGGATCATCCATAGAGCGAACACGACAATCGAGGTGGTCCCTTGGGTTCAACTCTGGGGAATCAGGGGGCCGGGGTGGTACTTGGATGTCTTGGTCATGCTCCTCCAACCAGTGTCGGATATTTCTGGTCATGTGACATGTCACGTTGTCTTGCTGGGTGATCCCGTCCGCCCCAGGGAAGACAATCAGCATGTATGGGTGTACGTGCTCTGCCGCTGCCGAAAGTAGGAGGTGGTCATAATAATATGACTCGACTGTGTATATGACCAGTAGGCGTAGCATGTTTGCATCATGCATGTTTTTCTCTATACGTGTTCCAGCTGTCCGAGGTTCCCGACTGTTCCTCGCTGTACATCGACTACCTGCCTGAGCTCTCTCGTCACCTGGCTGGACAGGTGGAGGAGGAGGCAGGCTCGGGACGGGTATCGTGGGCGGAGCTACAGGACATGGACCTGCCCTCGTTTCGGCCCGCTTTCCTGGTGCTCTGCCGGGTGCTGCTAAACGTCATTCACGAGTGCCTCAAGCTGCGCCTGGAGCAACGACCCGCAGGGAAGCCCTCGCTGCTCAGCATCAAGCAGGTACGTGTTCCGGGGAGGTGCGAACGATGTATGGGAACGCATACAGAGGTTTGGGCAAGGAGACATTTTTCCAAATGCCAAGTCGTGGAGCCGTGACGCAGGTTCAGTCCTGGAGTTTATGGTGGTATGGTCGTCTGTCAGGGACGTTGGATGGTACAGAACAAAGGCCCGGGGTCAGTTTAGGGGTCAGTTCCATCGTCGACGGCTCACGAACATCTCCGTGTTGAGCAGTAAAGATTTAGGGTCTTACAGGAGGGGTGGGAGCTTCCCCCAGAGGCACCCCTTCTGGTCCTGGCTATATTTAGTCTAGGCTCAGGCTGACGGACGATGCCGTCGTCGGCAGATGACGAACTGGCTTAACATCCTGAAGTCACACAGTCCCTATTCCTGGTCCGTGCTGACAGAGGGGCACCACCTGCCTGCAGTCAGACAGCTCCTGGCACAAAGCGGTGTGCCATCCATTTCCGGGTTAACCCCGCATGCTCCTTGCTCCATGTCCGCTTCATGTGGTCCACACTTATGGACAAGACTACAGAACTTAATCCAGTGACCAGTGTCCAGACCAGTGAAACGGTGCTTTCTGATGCGCATGTGTAAACACGGAAAAGGGAAAAAGGTGATGATGCCACAGAACGCCGGCTCAGAAAGTGCTACAGCAACATCCAGAGCTACAGACATGCTAGCAAAATGCTAATGGCTAAGTGCTGATCGTAGCATTAACAAAAACATCTGTGGAAGGGAAGCTTAACACGTCCGTTACCTCACGTTCTCTTTGAAGGATAGGCGGTCCATGCTGGCCTCCTCGTGACCTTTCAGGAACGTAGTTTTTGGGAACACCACTCCACCAGCATCACACGGAGTGCTTTAGTAACTGTGCTTTGCTGATTTGTGTGAAACGGTGTATTGCAGTTGGTGCGCGAGTGCAAGGAGGTGCTGAAAGGTGGGCTCCTGATGAAGCAGTACTACCAGTTCATGCTGCACGGCATCGTTTCCGATCCACAAGGCCCGCAGACCAACGCCAACATAGATGAGTTTGAGGAAGACCTTCATGAAATGTTGGAGGTGAGTTGGGAGTGTTTCCTAAATCGTAGTCATTTTGGGAATGCCAACGGGAATACTATGCCATGGTGGTGTTGAGTATGTGCATGGAGATGTGTGAGAGATTTCAGGGGCAGGATTTCCCACGTTGGACTGGACAAGTTTCTGGATGGTAGGGGGCCTCAAAGAATTGAGCAGTTGGGCCAGATTTGGTGGATGCCTTCCCTGGTCCAATTCCGAGGAGAATTCCCTGTAGACTGGGATTTTAGCCACTGCTGGTTGACCCATGTTAGCATAAGCTTCCATACACCCACTGTCCATTAACAGGCCCGTTATCGGTTTGGTAGGCGATACCGTTGGCGTGATGGACCTCTCAGGGTTGTTTCATATTGTCTCTTGTCCCATGTTTGTTTTTATTAATGGGAATGTTTATGCTACAGCCTGATAAAGTTGTCTGAGGAGAAGCTCAGGGTCATTCTCAGCGTTCTTAGTAAAGCAGCATCAAAGTGCTTCACACAAACAAATTTGACCGAATAATAAAGCTTACGGCATCCCGATATCTACATCTGGATTGTAAATACAGGAACATGTAGACGTGTGCGGCGTCTCAGTAGTACTACACCGCATATCGTCGCTGTCCAATGAAAAACAAGTGTCTCCATTTTGACTTTTATACATCATTTGAACGTAGCAGCTGCCGTTCACATTCTGTGAGAAGGGCACGATGAGTGGATCCACAGAAATGACGCAGAAGTGTTTGGAAAGACGTCTGGTTCCATTGATTTACATGACAGTTGAATGAGGTTTAAGGCCTCCCCTTTAAAGCGGCCATTTTGGAGATACTTGTTTTTACAGCGACAATGTACTAATCGTCAAAGTGTAAAGTCTGCTGGCTGTATTCGAAATGGCATACTACATACTACATACTCCTTGTGTACTAAGTCTACCTAAAGTAGTATGTAGTATGTGTGACTAAGTGGTGTACAGCATCTCATCATGCACCTCACCGGCTCAGCCTGCTTCAGCCAAGGCAGATTGCCCACTCAGAGTATAACTGTGGGTGTAGTGATTGTAGTGGGGTGTGTGTTCATCAGAATGAGCCTCAGAAAGTTAAATATACAGGTCTGAAGATTAATAAAAGATGAACTCTTAGAAGGTAAGTTTTAGAGTGAAATAGCCGAGGGTCGCTAACCGCTAGGCTAACTATTTCAGTTGAGCAGTGTTAGAGCAGCTAGCTCTAAACAGGGGATACAGTAATAGCTCTGAGGTAAATGTGGGTGTAGTGCTTATAGTGGGGTGTGTGTTCATCAGAATGAGCCTCAGAAAGTTAAATATACAGGTCTGAAGATTAATAAAAGATGAACTCGCTTTAGAGGGTCAGTTTTAGAGTGAAATAGCCGAGGATAGCTAACCGCTAGGCTAACTATTTCAGTTGAGCAGCGTTAGCAGCAGCTAGCTCTAAACAGGGGATACAGTAATAAGAGCTCTGAGGTAAATGTGGGTGTAGTGATTGTAGTGGGGTGTGTGTTCATCAGAATGAGCCTCAGAAAGTTAAATATACAGGTCTGAAGATTAATAAAAGATGAACTCGCTTTAGAAGGTAAGTTTTAGAGTAAAATAGCCGAGGGTAGCTAACAGCTAGGCTAACTGTATTTCAGTTGAGCAGCCTTAGCAGCAGCTAGCTCTAAACAGTGGCTACAGTAATAACAGCTCTGAGGTAAATGTGGGTGTAGTGATTGTAGTGGGGTGTGTGTTCATCAGAATGAGCCTCAGACAGTTAAAATGTAAAGGTCTGAAGATTAATAAAAGATGAACTCGCTTTAGAGGATCAGTTTTAGAGTGAAATAGCCAAGGATAGCTAACAGCTAGGCTAACTATTTCAGTTGAGCAGCATTAGCAGCAGCTAGCTCCAAACAGTGGGTACAGTAATAACAGCTCTGAAGTAAATGTGGGTGTAGTGATTGTAGTTGGGTGTGTTTTCATCAGAATGAGCCTCAGAAAGTTAAATATACAGGTCTGAAGATTAATAAAAGATGAACTCGCTTTAGAGGATCAGTTTTAGGGTGAAATAGTCAAGGGGAGTTAACAGCTAGGCTAACTGTATTTCAGTTGAGCAGCCTTAGCAGCAGCTAGCTCTAAACAGTGGATACAGTAATAACAGCTCTGAGGTAAATGTGGGTGTAGTAAATGTAGTGGGGTGGAGTTTTCATCAGAATGAGTCTCAGACAGTTAAAACATACAGGTCTGAAGATTAATAAAAGATGAACTCGCTTTAGGGGATCAATTTTAGAGTGAAATAGCTGAGGATACCCAACAGCTAGGCTAACTGTATTTCAGTTGAGCAGCCTTAGCAGCAGCTAGCTCTAAACAGTGGATACAGTAATAACAGCTCTGAGGTAAATGTGAATGTAGTAAATGTGGTGAGGTGGAGTTTTCATCAGAATGAGTCTCAGAAAGCTAAAATGTAAAGGTCTAAAGATTAACTTGCTTTAGAGGATCAGTTTTAGAGTGAAATAGCCGAGGCTAGCTAACAGCTAGGCTAAACAACTAGCTCTAATTTCTTAGGGCTGTGGCCGACTAGCGGTCAGTTTAGCCTTTCACACGATTGCCTTGTAAGGGAAACATGGATAGCTCTGGGAAATCTGCACACTATGCTGTTTAGTCACTTGTTTGCTATTTCATACAGTGTATTTGGTTTACTGCCCGTACTAGTGGCCTGGGAATATGACGGACACATCCAGGATCTGCCTGTGGGATCTCTCTGTTGGTGCTGTGAATGGTGCCAGCCTTAAAGAGACTCTGTGGTCCAGGAAACATGGCTCTTAGTGGGATTTGTATTTGGCTTTAACGCATCATCTGCAGGTCTGAAATCTGGCGTTCTGGCGTGCTAATGTAATTTCCATCAGACCAGGGACAGTCATCCTGGTGCCATCTATAAGCAAGCGGGATGAGTTAGGTCTCTGTGAGACATCGTCCCCTGCTTATGTAATTATGTTAATGTGATTGAACAGTATGGTTAGGACATGTCCTGGTCTGGTAGGAATGTTATAAGATTGGTTTTTGCCTTATTTGTTGTTGGACTGAAAAATCCGTACAGCAGCCTTCCTCACACAGAATGACTTCCTGTACCAAACATGACTGGGGTTTGGAATGTTCCCTCCTGTTTTCATATAGTAGTTATTAAACACTAAGAGGCCCATTTGGTTGCATGTATTAGCGGTTATATTATTTTGATCTATAGACTTTAAACTTTATTAAACCTGCAGCCAAAACTACCAAACCATACCACACACACTACAACCATACCAAAAACTACCAAACCATACCACACACTACAACCATAGCAAGAACTAACAAACTATAACCCACACTACAACCATACCAAAACTACCAAACCATACCACACACTACAACCATACCTTAAAACTACCAAGCCATATCACGCACTACAATCATACCAAGAACTAACAAACCATACCACACACTACAACCATACCAAAACTACCAAACCATACCACACACTACAGTCATACCAAAAACTACCAAACCACACCACACACTATGACCATATCAAACACTACCGAACCATACCACACACTACAACCATACCAAGAACTACCAAGCCATATCACGCACTACAGCCATACCAAGAACTACCAAACCATATCACACACTACAGCCATACCAAGAACTACCAAACCATATCACACACTACAGCCATACCAAGAACTACCAAACCATATCGCACACTACAGCCATACCAAGAACTACCAAACCATATCACACACTACAGCCATACCAAGAACTACCAAACCATATCACACACTACAGCCATACCAAGAACTACCAAACCATATCACACACTACAACCATACCAAAAACTACCAAACCACACCACACACTATGACCATGCCAAACACTACCAAACCATACCACACACTACAACCATACCAAGAACTACCAAACCATATCACGCACTACAGCCATACCAAGTACTACTAAGCCATATCACGCACTACAGCCATACCAAGAACTACCACACCATACCATACACTACGACCATACCAAAACTACCAAACCATATCACACACTACAGTCATACCAAAAACTACCAAACCATACCACACACTACGACCATACCAAAAACTACCAAACCATACCAAAACTACCAAACCATATCACACACTAGTCATACCCAAAAACTACCAAACCATACCACACACTACAACCATACCAAAACTACCAAACCATACCACACACTACAACCATACCAAGAACTACCAAACCATATCACACACTACAACTATACCAAGAACTACCAAACCATATCACGCACTACAACCATACCAAGAACTACCAAACCATATCACGCACTACAACCATACCAAGAACTACCAAACCATATCACACACTACAACCATACCAAGAACTACCAAACCATATCACGCACTACAGCCATACCAAGAACTACCAAACCATATCACGCACTACAGCCATACCAAGAATTACCAAACCATATCACACACTACAACCATACCAAAACTACCAAACCATATCACACACTAGTTATACCCAAAAACTACCAAACCATACCACACACTACGACTATAGCCAAAACTATCAAACCATACCACACACAACCATACCAAAACTACCAAACCATACCACACACTACGACCACCCCAAAAACTACCAAACCATATCACACACTAGTCATACCCAAAAACTACCAAACCATAGCACACACTACAACCATACCAAAACTACTAAACCATACCAAGAACTACCAAACCATATCACGCACTACAGCCATACCAAGAACTACCAAACCATATCACACACTACAGCCATACCAAGAACTACCGCACCATACCATACACTACAGCCCTACCAAAAACTACCAAACCATACCATACACTACAATCATACGACACACTACAACCATACCTAAAACTACCAAACCATGCCAAGAACTGCCACACCAGAAACAACCAAAGTTACCACCATTCACCAAACCATACCAAAATCTGCATTTCCACACCAAGAATACAACAGCATGCAAAGAACTTTAAACCACACCAAACATTGCCAAACCGTAACAAACACTACCAAACCACACAAAGAACCTCTAACCGTACCAGAACATTCCGAGCCATGCTGAGAACAAAGCCTCTTCTGACAAAACGAAAACCAGAAAAACCAGACGGCTAGAAGGCCCTATGTCTGGTTCTGCAGACGCTGAAGGTAGTGTTGGGTTACCACTTATTAATCCGGGTTACTGAGTAGAGGTTCCCCAACACTGCCACCTGCACCCCATGGTACCGTCAGCCAGCGATAACTAGGAGGCGCAGTCGATATCAGCTGAGAGAACATTCTTCGTGGAGGAAATTCCTTAGGATGATTTTGCACGTCCGGGCCTGGATGGGTTGGTGTTCGGGTTGTTCTCCCGTAGATGGGAAAGAGGGGCTGATCTAATTTGTATCGGTAATGATGCTCCGTTAACGTTGTGTGCAGGTGTACTTCGGCTACATGCGCAGCTGGATCGAGATGTTGCAGCAGCTGCCGCAGGCATCCCACAGCCTGAAAAACCTGCTGGAGGAAGAGTGGAACTTCACCAAGGTCATCACTCCATACATCCGCGGAGGAGAAGCCCAGTCCGGGAAGCTGTTTTGGTAACTCTCCCTCGTTACTTGTAAAGTCGGCCTGAAGTGAATATCGAGTAGCCCTCGTTTATCGTAAGCACAATGCCGTGTCATATACGTCATATCGTTTAGAAATTCCAGGACCTCTGATA
>JAMWET010002159.1:0-2500 GCA_024036415.1 Prochilodus magdalenae | reverse complement strand
AATGCGGATACGACCCACACCCTGCTTTACAAAACTGTCCAAACCTCGGGAAACCTCTCCGCACCCTGAATCACAAGCCACACGGCTGCACCACGCAGGACCACACGCACACAGACCGTTACCACGACTGTCCTCAACACCACGCCACCGTCACCAAACACTGCAGTGGTGTCGTACCAGACTGTCATGGAGTGACTCGGCTTGGCAGCGGGTCATCTTCAGTGACGAGCTTTAGTCTTGGTGGAGACGCCCAACGAACCCGTGTGTGGAGGCACCGTGGTCAGCACCGAGATGAACGGTTCGTTGAAGGCCTGGTGTCCCTCCACCTCCACCCCTACCGCACCATCTGCAGGAACTGTGTGAGGATGTTCAAGCTGCATGGGATGCATTATCTCTCTCTCTCTCGCTTTCTATCGCTCTCTCTCTCTCTCTCGCGCGCTTTCTATCGCTCTCTCTCTATCGCTCTCTCTCTCTCTCTCTCTCGCTTTCTATATCTCTCTCTCTCTCTCTCGCGCGCTTTCTATCGCTCCCTCTCTATCGCTCTCTCTCTCTCTCTCTCTCGCTTTCTATATCTCTCTCTCTCTGTCTCTCGCGCTTTCTATCGCTCTCTCTCTATCGCTCTCTCTCTCTCTCGCTTTCTATCGCTCTCTCGCTTTCTATCGCTCTCTCTCTATCGCTCTCTCTCGCTCTCTCTCTCTCGCGCTTTCTATCGCTCTCTCTTGCGCTCTCTCTCGCTCTCTTGCTCTCTCTTGCTCTCGCTCTCTTGCGCTCTCGCTCTCTTGCTCGCGCTCTCTCTCTCTTGCTCTCTCTCGCTCTCTCTCGCTCTCTCTCTTGCTCTCTCTCTTTCTCGCTCGTGCTCTTTCGTGCTCTCTCTTTCTCTCTCTTTCTCTTTCTCTCTCTCGCTTTCTCTCGCTCTCTTTTGTTCTCTCTCTTGCTCTCTTTTGCACTCTCTGTCTCTTGCTCTCGCTCGCTCTCTTTTGCTCTCGCTCTCTCTTGCTCTCGCTCTCTCTCTCTCTTGCTCTCGCTCGCTCTCTCTTGCTCTCGCTCGCTCTCTCTTGATCTCGCTCTCTCTCTCTCTTGCTCTCGCTCTCTCTCTCTTGCTCTCGCTCTCTCTCTCTCTTGCTCTCGCTCGCTCCCTCTTGCTCTCGCTCTCTTTGGTGACATTATCACAGGACGCCATTAGAAACCTCTACAGCTCCATACCGAGACGTCTGGCGTGTTGGGTTAGCAAACACGGCCGCCCAACACCGCCATACTGAGAGACAGACTTCTGTATGTGTAGCTCAATAAATATTGATCATATCAGTCTAAATTTATCACCAGTTATTGATCCTGGTCACCTTTATCTCCCTACCCAACACCACCGCACCCCCACACCTCCTTCTGGGTGCACACCAATGGATTTGCCGTCATTCGTTTTCATAAGTTGTTCCTCGCAGAGGTCAGCCTGTACCCTCTCGGTCCGTTCTCGTCTTCGTGGTTGTAGTTGATTGGCTGCCGTATCCTGCTGTAGCTCGTCCACTTTAGATGATGGAGAGCTGGCTAATGAAATGACTCAGTCAGGCTTGCTTAATCAGGGACCACTCTAAAGCCTGCAGGGGTCTGCCGTCTGCACTGATTGCCTCCTAATTAGATGCAGTTTGCTTCTGTTTATGAAGTGTTAGGAAGCAACTGCCTCGTTTTCTAAATTCTGAAGAAGGAAAAAAACGTAAAGCCATCATCAGAAGAACAGCTGCACCCAGAAGGAGGTGCGGGAGTGCAGTGGTGTTGGGTAGTAAGATAAAGGTGACCAGGATCAATAACTGATGTTCGCTAACCCAACACGCCAGGCGTCTCGGTATGGAGCTGTAGAGGTTCCTAATGGTGTCCTGTGATAACCCATCCCATGCAGCTTGAACATCCTCACACAGTTCCTGCAGATGGTGCGGTAGGGGTGGAGGTGGAGGGACACCAGGTCTTCAACGAACCGTTCATCTTGGTGCTGACCACGGTGCCTCCACACACGGATTCGTTGGGCGTCTCCACCAAGACTAAAGCGGGACTCGTCCCTGAAGATGACCCGCTGCCATTGAGTCACTCCATGACGGTCTGACACCACTGCAGTCTTTGGCGACAGTGACGTGGTGTTAAGGCAGTCGTCGTAACCACGCCGTCATGGTTTGTGTTGGTCTCCCGGATCCTTCGTGTAGCTGGTGCGTGCCATCTCCTATCCGCTGCCTCCAACAGCGTGCCATGGTAGTCAGGTACTCGTCTCCGAGGCAGAGTCTGATTACAGAGGATGCCACCAACCCAACAGCACGAGGTGCTCTGGTGCAGCCTTTACACGGTTTGTGGTCCAGAGACCGCCGAGAAAGCTTCCGAGGGGTTTGAATACTTTTGCAAGGCGCCATACATGTCGTCCGAGCACCACCCTCCACCCCCGACCCGCCGCACGCACACCATCACTGGCTCACGCCCCCACACATGTATTCTCCTGTCCAACGAACACGCTGGAGCCTCT
>JAMWET010002158.1:0-18844 GCA_024036415.1 Prochilodus magdalenae | reverse complement strand
ATCCTGATGGGTTTATGTTCTTCCACCCGTCTCTGATGATGAACTTAACACCTCTCATCCGAATTGGAGAGGTAAAAAGCTTGCAACACGTCTGGCAATAACAGCTCTCACAAATCTAAACTCAACTTAACCTGCTTAGTAGTTTGCAGCGCTGTAAGTACTGCGGCAGATTGCTCGGCTGAGTAGCTGTCGCGTCCAAGAAGGAGCTCTGCTGAAAACATTCAGGTCAGTAAACCGTCTAGTGACTCAACACTGACTTAGATAGACCCTGCAGCCTGGAGGTGAGGAGAGATGTGAGGAAGTGTGTGTGAAGATAGAGAGAGAGAGCGGCCGAGACGACGAGAGAGTCCCTAATTCCGATCCCCCCATAAGAATAAAAGAGATCCTTTTTAAACTCTTTAAAGACCCGCCCCCCCCCCCTCTTCACCAACCCCCCCTAAGCCGCCACTACGATAGATAGATAGATAGATAGATAGATAGATAGATAGATAGATAGTGCCCAAACATTTGCACTGAACTGTAAAGTCAAAATTAAGAATATTATTAAATGTGAAATATTAAATATTAAATATTTAAATGTACTGTTTCTCCATAACTACATAATACATGTTCAGTTCAGCAGCAGGATCAAATATATGAGTGATTCTGAGGAGCATACAGACGATGTACAGTGTCTTAAAGCTGCCCAAACAGCCTCAGTGCACTTTAGCATAGATTCTACAAGTCTCTGGAACGGCACTGGAAAGACAGAACCCCGTTTCTCTAAGACATTCCTAGATTCCTCAATGTTGATCCAACATCTGTCATGTTTCTATGCTGATGCATACACATTATTGCATGTGGAGGTGATGTATATCGTCACTGTCCAAAGACAAACGTATTAAAATTTTTGCCGATTTTTACATTTATTTTACATTTGATCACATGACCTGCTGTTTACACTGTGTGGAAATTTCCTGAAGAAAGGACCAACAGAAATGGCCCAAAACTGCTTGGAAATACGTCCGGTTCCATTGACTTCCATTCAAATAAAATTCGGTTTTTGGCCTCTCCTGTAAAGTTCAACCTGGCTGAGCTCAGCTAGAAGTGTTATATCTGAACCCTGGTGTGAAAACTTCTTCACAAGTCATCTGATCAACAAGATAACCCACACTACACTTTGTGTTTAGCTCCGTCCTACACTAAAGCTTTAAGAGGTCAATAAGGAATGAGCTCACAGGAGAGTAAAACGAAGGCCTGTTTACTTCAATAGATCATTATTAGGTCTACAGAGATATAGAACTGGATACTCATAAGTCTCATTGACAGTCTCATTGTCTGGAGATGATATCATGTTATATACACTCATTACCAAAAGAGGTAATGCAGGAGGAATTGAAAATTCCTACGTGTGGTGACACGCTCAGCCACATATGGTACATAGGCAAGGACGGGCCTTATCACTGTACCTGACTGACCCAACAGTCACCGCTGTAGACATTCAGCGAGCAGTGATGTCCTCCATGAGTCCTCCTGTTAGTGCCAGCACCATTGGCAGACGGCTGCACCACACAGGACTACATGCACACAGACCGTTACGACGACTGTCCTTAACACCAAGTCACCATCACCAAACACTGCAGTGGTGTCGTGCCAGACTGTCATGGAGTGGACTCCCAACGCCACACTGAGAAACAGACTTCTGTATGTGTAGCTCAGTAAATATTGATCATATCAATCATATCATATCAATAAGCAACATAGCATGTGATACCTCCCGATTAGACAAGTGAAACAGAGACATATATACCAACAAGGTAATAAGGTACTGGTGATGGCAGTCGGAGATGACGAACACAAATGGGGTAAGTGATTGGCCAACGGAGAGCGCGTGACACAGGAGTGATGAATCCGGGAGAAGAACCCGGCGGTGCGACCCATTTTTGCTTATTTAACATCAAATTGTAATGTAATTTTAGTGCACAATTTATGCTCACTCTGTGAGTTCAACATACTGGACACATAAGGCTATAAATACCTACGGGTCACGAGATCCATAGATTGGAAAGAGGTCTTGTTCTAGGTGTGGAAGATGGCTCCAAAGCAGATGTTAATGATTGGATAAAAGGAAGGACTGAGCATGTGGGCGTGGCCAAAGACCATAGTGTGAAGGAAGTAGCTGAATCTGCAGGTGTATGGAAACGTACGGTCATACGAGTCTACCAGCAGTGGCTAAAATCCTAGTCTACAGGGAATTCTCCTCGGAATTGTGCCAGGGAAGGAATCCACCAAATCTGGCCCAACTGTGCAACTCTCGATGTTCAACTAAACATTGATGTGGCCTACATCCAGAAACGTATCCTGCCCATGCAAAATTTCATTTGTGCTCATGAAGGTACTTGTTGTTGTTAGGTACGTTTACAGCTGACAAATATGCTATCACTTTTTGCACATATGACAGTTTATGCTTTAGTTTTTGGGCAAAAGAACCAAACTTTGTATTCATCAGTGATTTTTATTATTGTTGCCAGATTGAGGGAAGAGGGCTGTCCACAGATGTTCATGTCTTGGGTCTTGATCCGTCCTTGTGAGGGGCCAGTATAGGCCCAACACAGGCAGGGATCATCGTCACTGTGTGGTAAAACATAATGCCATCACTAGAGGGAGGCAGAGAGCCACCTCGTAGTATTCAGAAACACCCATATTAACTTGTTTCGTGCTGGCTGCAGTTTGGCTAGATTAGCTTGGCTAGTTTGATTCTCTTATAGTATATGAGCTTCTTCTTTATCGACTTCTTAAAGCTTCAGTAGTGTAGTGTAGGTTATCTTGTTGATCAGATGAGCTCAGATGAAGAGCTCAGCTAGATCAGGGTGCAGCTATAACACCTCTATCCTCAGCTGAGCTCAGTGAAACCAATGCGTAGTTTATCTCCCTCATCAGAAGACTTGTGAAGATGATATCCGAGCTAGGCTAGGCCACGGCTTGGGTGTCTAATTAGCATCCCCTCCAGATACAACACTTCCTACACCAATCCACTGTGGCAGGTATATTATATACAACCGGATGCCAAAATCAAGTTGGGACACTAAAAAATGTGTTCATTAAAAAAACACTAAATGCAATGATGTGGAGTGCTCAAAGAACATCTGAATCATTTATCAGATAGGGACACAAAACTCACAGTCAAAAGTTTAAACTGAAGAGGAATGGTATCATTTTATAGGGAAACCATACTGTTGTTGCAATAACAGGCTATCGGTCAACCACAAAAAAACAAATCCCAAGAAATTGAGCAGTAGCAATTAGACTGGATAGAAAAAGGAAATTGAAGCATACTAACGAACAGCTGGAAGACCTTATAATGAATGTACTGAAAGTGTAGCAACTCAATTGACAAACTACTGTATTGGGGAAAAAAGAGCTTCTCATTAGTGCTATCAGTGTCTACTCTGAAGCACAAGATGCTGTAAGAGGAATCACCAATTTGAGGCACCATGTGCGCATCCTTAGAAGATATATGCAGCACATACCAGAATGGTGTTACTACAGCGAAAATAGCATACGATTTTTAGGTATCATCATCACCGTAGCATAACATCATCAAAAGATTGCAGTAGAATCTGGAACATCGCTGTGCGTTAAGGGTCAAGGTCGTAAAACTCTACTGCTATGCTCAGTAGATCTCCGGGCCAATAAACGCAGACTGCACCTACACAACAGAAATAGCCCGTACAAGAAAGTAACAGAATGGGCTCAAGACTAAAAAACAGAAAGCAAAAGTCTCAAAATTCAAACGCTCAGAAGATCTGTAGTGTTAGTGTGCTGTAAGTAGCGTGTTAGTGTACGGTAACTCAGTAAGTGTAATGCGTTAGTGTACTGTAGGTAGTTTTGGTGTACAGTAACTCAGTAAGTATAATGCAGTAGTAGTGTTGTTGATCCAAGGAGGAGGAGGCAGGAGCTACACACACCCCTGTTCATAGGTGGGACAGAGGTGGAGAGGGTGAAAACCTTCAAATTCCTCGGCGTTCACATCAGCAAGGATTTAACCTGGTCACACAACACGCACTACATCGTCCGGAAGTCCCAGCAGCGGTTGTACTTTCTGAGAAGGCTGAGGAAATTTGGCATGTCAGCCCAAATTCTCAGCAACTTCTACAGGAGTACGATCGAGAGCGTGCTTACCAGCTCCATTACGGTCTGGTACGGAAACTGCTCCACTCAGGATAGGAAGGCTCTCCAGTGTGTGATCAAGACTGCACAGTCCATTTCCAGAGCAGCCTTCCCCTCACTGCAGGACATCTACAGGATCAGGGTCATCAGGAGGGCCCACAGCATCATCAGGGACAGTACACACCCCCAACACAGCCTCTTCACGCTCCCTAGAAACATTGGGCCGACGGCTAAAGAGGAGGTGTGAAGTCCAGAATCAGAACAAAAACTGACAGACAGTTTTAGATCACAAGCCATCAGGCTTGTGAACAACTCCTGGTGTATAGTAACTCAGTAAGTGTAATGTGTTAGTGTACTGTAAGTAGTGTGTTGGTGTACAGTAACTCAGTAAGTGTAATGTGTTAGTGTGCTTTAAGTAGTGTGTTGGTGTGCAGTAACTCAGTGAGAGTAATGTGTTAGTGTACTGTAAGTAGTGTGTTGGTGTACAGTAACTCAGTAAGTGTAATGCGTTAGTGTGCTTTAAGTAGTGTGTTGGTGTGCAGTAACTCAGTGAGAGTAATGTGTTAGTGTACTGTAAGTAGTGTGTTGGTGTGCAGTAAAGCACCTTACTAAGAGATTACGTTCCCCGTCTATATATTTCATCAGCACTATTTACACATTTGGTCATTGTGCACGTCATTTCTGACTATACAGTTGAAAGCTATTGTTTCTCTACACCTCGTCTGACCACGTGTACTGTTGGTTATGTGTATAAAAATATGCAGTGGGGACAAAGCACACCATGTAGTTAAGTTAAGGTCAGGATAACCAAGGCAAAATATTTCTCTAAATAAGTCTCTATCTCTCTTTCACTCCCTCCTCTGTCTCTCACCTCCAGGCTGCAGGGTCTATATAAGTCAGTGTCGAGTCACTGAGCTGTTACTGAACAGGAAACGTTCAGCAGACCTCTTCTTGGACACGACACTACTCAGCCGAGCAGTGTTTTAGTGTGCGCAAGTACTGACTGCCTGCAAAAACTAGCTAAGCAGGTAAGTTGATTTATGTAGATTTGTGAGAGCTGCAGTGCTCAGAGTGTTGCAGCCTTTACCTCTCAGTAGTCGGATTGCGAGAGTGTTAGTGTCATCAGTCAGAGACGGGTACAGTAACTCAGAAGGTGTAATACCCACATTTAACCCACAGGATTGTTCTGTACGGGGAACTCAAACAATAAGTACCAAAGAACCTTCATGTTGGTGTGCAGTAACTCAGTAAGTGTGATGCGTTAGTGTACTGTAAGTAGTGTGTTGGTGTATAGTAACTCAGTAGATGTAATGCATTAGTGTACTGCAAGTAGTGTGTAGGTGTACAGTAACTCAGTAAATGTGATGCGTTAGTGTACTGTAAGTAGTGTGTCGGTGTGCAGTAACTCAGTAAGCGTGATGCGTTAGTGTACTGTAAGTAGTGTGTTGGTGTACAGTAACTCAGTAAGTGTAATGTGTTAGTGTACTGTAAGTAGTGTGTTGGTGTACAGTAACTCCGTAAGTTAATGTGTTAGTGTACTGTAAGTAGTGTGTTGGTGTACTGTAACTCAGTAAGTGTGATGCGTTAGTGTACTGTAAGTAGTGTGTTGGTGTACAGTAACTCAGTAAGTGTAATGTTTTAGTGTACTGTAAGTAGTGTGTTGGTGTACAGTAACTCAGTAAGTGTAATGCGTTAGTGTACTGTAAGTAGTGTGTTGGTGTACAGTAACTCAGTAAGTGTAATGCGGTAGTGTTCTGTAAATAGTGTGTTGGTGTACAGTAACTCAATAAGTGTAATAAATTAGTGTACTGTAAGTAGTGTGTTGGTGTACAGTAACTCAGCAATTGTAATACGTTAGTGTATTGTAAATAGTGTGTTGGTGTACAATAACTCAGTAAGTGTAATATGTTAGTGTATTGTAAGTAGTGTGTTGGTGTAAAGTAACTCAGTAAGTGAAATGTGTTAGTGTACTGTAAGTAGTGTGTTGGTGTACAGTAACTCAATAAGTGTAATAAATTAGTGTACTGTAAGTAGTGTGTTGGTGTACAGTAACTCAGTAATTGTAATAGGTTAGTGTATTGTGAATAGTGTGTTGGTGTACAGTAACTCAATAAGTGTAATGTGTTAGTGTACTGTAAGTAGTGTGTTGGTGTACTGTAACTCAGTAATTGTGATGCGTTAGTGTATTGTAAGTAGTGTGTTGGTGTACAGTAACTCAGTAAGTGTAATGCGGTATTGTTCTGTAAATAGTGTGTTGGTGTACAATAACTCAGTAAGTGTAATGTGTTAGTGTATTGTAAGTAGTGTGTTGGTGTACAGTAACTCAGTAAGTGTGATGCGGTAGTGTACTGTAAGTAGTGTGTCGGTGTACAGTATCTCAGTAAGTCTAGTGTGTTAGTGTGCTGTAAGTAGTGTGTTGGTGTACAGTAACTCAGTAAGTGTAATGTTTCAGTGCACTGTAAGTAGTGTGTTGGTGTACAGTAACTCAGTAAGCGTAATGCGTTAGTGTATTGTAAGTAGTGTGTTGGTGTACAGTAACTCAGTAAGTGTAATGCGGTAGTGTTCTGTAAATAGTGTGTTGGTGTACAGTAACTCAGTAACTGTAATGTGTTAGTGTACTGTAAGTAGTGTGTTGGTGTGCAGTAACTCAGTAAGTGTAATAAATTAGTGTACTGTAAGTAGTGTGTTGGTGTACAGTAACTCAGTAAGTGTAATGTGTTAGTGTACTGTAAGTAGTGTGTTGGTGTACTGTAACTCAGTAAACGTAATGCGTTAGTGTATTGTAAATAGTGTGTTGGTGTACAGTAACTCAGTAAGTGTAATAAATTTGTATCCTGTAAGTAGTGTGTTGGTGTACAGTAACTCAGTAAGTGTAATAAATTAGTGTATTGTAAATAGTGTGTTGGTGTACAGTAACTCAATAAGTGTGATACGTTAGTGTACTGTAAGTAGTGTGTTGGTGTACAGTAACTCAGTAATTGTAATGCGTTAGTGTACTGTAAGTAGTGTGTTGGTGTACTGTAACTCAGTAAGTGTGATGCGTTAGTGTACTGTAAGTAGTGTTTTGGTGTACAGTAACTCGGTAAGTTAATGTGTTAGTGTACTGTAAGTAGTGTGTTGGTGTACTGTAACTCAGTAAGTGTAATGTGTTAGCATACTGCAAGTAGTGTGTTGGTGTGCAGTAACTCAGTAAGTGTAATGCGGTAGTGTTCTGTAAGTAGTGTGTTTGTGTACAGTAACTCAGTAAGTGTAATGTGTTAGTGTACTGTAAGTAGTGTGTTGGTGTACAGTAACTCAGTAAGTGTAATGTGTTAGTGTACTGTAAGTAGTGTGTTGGTGTACAGTAACTCAGTAAGTGTAATGTGTTAGTGTACTCTAAGTAATGTGTTGTTGTACAGTAACTAAGTAAGTGTAATGTGTTAGTGTACTGTAAGTAGTGTGTTGGTGTACTGTAACTCAGTAAGTGTGATGCGTTAGTGTACTGTAAGTAGTGTGTTGGTGTACAGTAACTCAGTAAGTGTAATGTTTCAGTGTACTGTAAGTAGTGTGCTGGTGTACAGTAACTCAGTAAGCGTAATGCGTTAGTGTATTGTAAGTAGTGTGTTGGTGTACAGTAACTCAGTAAGTGTAATGCGGTAGTGTTCTGTAAATAGTGTGTTGGTGTACAGTAACTCAATAAGTGTAATAAATTAGTGTACTGTAAGTAGTGTGTTGGTGTACAGTAACTCAGCAATTGTAATACGTTAGTGTATTGTAAATAGTGTGTTGGTGTACAATAACTCAGTAAGTGTAATATGTTAGTGTATTGTAAGTAGTGTGTTGGTGTAAAGTAACTCAGTAAGTGAAATGTGTTAGTGTACTGTAAGTAGTGTGTTGGTGTACAGTAACTCAATAAGTGTAATAAATTAGTGTACTGTAAGTAGTGTGTTGGTGTACAGTAACTCAGTAATTGTAATAGGTTAGTGTATTGTGAATAGTGTGTTGGTGTACAGTAACTCAATAAGTGTAATGTGTTAGTGTACTGTAAGTAGTGTGTTGGTGTACTGTAACTCAGTAATTGTGATGCGTTAGTGTATTGTAAGTAGTGTGTTGGTGTACAGTAACTCAGTAAGTGTAATGCGGTATTGTTCTGTAAATAGTGTGTTGGTGTACAATAACTCAGTAAGTGTAATGTGTTAGTGTATTGTAAGTAGTGTGTTGGTGTACAGTAACTCAGTAAGTGTGATGCGGTAGTGTACTGTAAGTAGTGTGTCGGTGTACAGTATCTCAGTAAGTCTAGTGTGTTAGTGTGCTGTAAGTAGTGTGTTGGTGTACAGTAACTCAGTAAGTGTAATGTTTCAGTGCACTGTAAGTAGTGTGTTGGTGTACAGTAACTCAGTAAGCGTAATGCGTTAGTGTATTGTAAGTAGTGTGTTGGTGTACAGTAACTCAGTAAGTGTAATGCGGTAGTGTTCTGTAAATAGTGTGTTGGTGTACAGTAACTCAGTAACTGTAATGTGTTAGTGTACTGTAAGTAGTGTGTCGGTGTGCAGTAACTCAGTAAGTGTAATAAATTAGTGTACTGTAAGTAGTGTGTTGGTGTACAGTAACTCAGTAAGTGTAATGTGTTAGTGTACTGTAAGTAGTGTGTTGGTGTACTGTAACTCAGTAAACGTAATGCGTTAGTGTATTGTAAATAGTGTGTTGGTGTACAGTAACTCAGTAAGTGTAATAAATTTGTATCCTGTAAGTAGTGTGTTGGTGTACAGTAACTCAGTAAGTGTAATGTGTTAGTGTAGTGTAAGTAGTGTGTTGGTGTACAGTAACTCAGTAAGTGTAATGTGTTAGTGTACTGTAAGTAGTGTGTTGGTGTACAGTAACTCAGTAAGTGTAATGCGTTAGTGTACTGTAAGTAGTGTGTTGGTGTACAGTAACTCAGTAAGTGTAATGTGTTAGTGTACTGTAAGTAGTGTTTTGGTGTACAGTAACTCAGTAGGTATATAATGTGTTAGTGTACTGTAAGTAGTGTGTTGGTGTACAGTAACTCAGTAAGTGTAATGTGTTAGTGTACTGTAAGTAGTGTGTTGGTGTACAGTAACTCAGTAAGTGTAATGTGTTAGTGTTCTGTAAGTAGTGTGTTGGTGTACAGTAACTCAGTAAGTGTAATGTGTTAGTGTACTGTAAGTAGTGTGTTGGTGTACAGTAACTCAGTAAGTGTAATGTGTTAGTGTACTGTAAGTAGTGTGTTGGTGTACAGTAACTCAGTAAGTGTAATGTGTTAGTGTGCTGTAAGTAGTGTGTTGGTGTACAGTAACTCAGTAAGTGTAATGTGTTAGTGTACTGTAAGTAGTGTGTTGGTGTACAGTAACTCAGTAAGTGTAATTTGTTAGTATACTGCAAGCAGTGTGTTGGTGTACAGTATCTCAGTAATTGTAATAGGTTAGTGTATTGTAAATAGTGTGTTGTTGTACAGTAACTCAGTAAGTGTAATGTGCTAGTGTACTGTAAGTAGTGTGTTGGTGTACAGTAACTCAGTAAGTGTAATGTGTTAGTGGACTGTAAGTAGTGTGTTTGTGTACAGTAACTCAGTAAGTGTAATGGGTTAGTATACTGCAAGTAGTGTGTTGGTGTACAGTATCTCAGTAAGTGTAGTGTGTAAGTGTGCTGTAAGTAGTGTGTTGGTGTACAGTAACTCAGTAAGTGTAATGTGTTAGTGTACTGTAAGTAGTGTGTTGGTGTACAGTAACTCAGTAAGTGTAATGTGCTAGTGTACTGTAAGTAGTGTGTTGGTGTACAGTAACTCAGTAAGTGTAATGTGTTAGTGTACTGTAAGTAGTGTGTTTGTGTACAGTAACTCAGTAAGTGTAATGTGTTAGTGTACTGTAAGTAGTGTGTTGGTGTACAGTAACTCCGTAAGTTAATGTGTTAGTTTACTGTAAGTAGTGTGTTGGTGTACTGTAACTCAGTAAGTGTAATGTGTTAGTATACTGCAAGTAGTGTGTTGGTGTACAGTATCTCAGTAAGTGTAGTGTGTTAGTGTGCTGTAAGTAGTGTGTTTGTGTACAGTAACTCAGTAAGTGTAATGTGTTAGTGTACTCTAAGTAATGTGTTGGTGTACAGTAACTCCGTAAGTTAATGTGTTATTTTACTGTAAGTAGTGTGTTGGTGTACTGTAACTCAGTAAGTGTAATGTGTTAGTATACTGCAAGTAGTGTGTTGGTGTACAGTATCTCAGTAAGTTAATGTGTTAGTGTACTGTAAGTAGTGTGTTGGTGTACTGTAACTCAGTAAGTGTAATGTGTTAGTATACTGCAAGTAGTGTGTTGGTGTGCAGTAACTCAGTAAGTGTAATGCGGTAGTGTTCTGTAAGTAGTGTGTTTGTGTACAGTAACTCAGTAAGTGTAATGTGTTAGTATACTGCAAGTAGTGTGTTGGTGTGCAGTAACTCAGTAAGTGTAATGTGTTAGTGTGCTGTAAGTAGTGTGTAGGTGTACAGTAACTCAGTAAGTGTAATGTGTTAGTGTACTCTAAGTAATGTGTTGTTGTACAGTAACTCAGTAAGTGTAATGTGCTAGTTTACTGTAAGTAGTGTGTTGGTGTACAGTAACTCAGTAAGTTAATGTGTTAGTGTTTTGTAAGTAGTGTGTTTGTGTACAGTAACTCAGTAAGTGTAATGTGTTAGTGTACTGTAAGTAGTGTGTTGGTGTACAGTAACTCCGTAAGTTAATGTGTTAGTGTACTGTAAGTAGTGTGTTGGTGTACAGTAACTCAGTAAGTTTGATGCCTTAGTTTACTGTACGTAGTGTGTTGGTGTTGCTTGTCTTTAATGATTCACTGACCTATATATTTCATCTGCACTATTTACACATTTGATCATTTTGCCCGTCATTTCTCACTATCCATTTGAAAGCATTTGTTTCCCAACCCCTCATCCGATCACTTGTACAGTTTGGTTTATTTTACAGAGTTCCATCAGGCATGATTTCAGAATTAACAGTGTATATAGTGAAAGCAAAAGGATGGATTTTAAAATCTGAGATACACCATTCATCACCTCTAGTGCCGTTAGGATTCCAAAGAATCATAGTGGAATGCTTTGTGGGCCTTTGAGACCCACTTCTATGACCACATGTGTTTAAAACCAAGCATCTAGGCATGCAGACTGCTTCTATAATCAGGAGCTCAGTGAATTTCAACCGGAAACACCTTTGGGATGAATAAGAGCGGAGACTGCAAGCCAACATCAGTGTCTGACATCACAAATCTACATCTGGAAGAATTCCCATAACCACATTCCTAATTCTTGTGGAAAAGGTCTTGTTAGTCTATTTAGGAGATATTTTAGACCAACATAAGGACTTTACTGATACCTCTGATACCACACACTTGGAATCACATAATTTTCGTCCACTCAGTCATCTTTAGGTAGAAAAAAGAGTGAATGAAATGAAGATGATTCTAAAAATTCTTAATAAATTTATTTTAACCTAGTAAGAAATCTTAACACACAGTGTGGCAAATTATGTACTCTTTAGATCTAATAGCTTAATTAGCAAGAATCTTTTATTTTGCACACCCCCCAGTTACCAAACAAATCTTTATCCATTCTTCCTGCCTGATTATTTTAATCCGATAAAATTTTATTGATGCAAAAGAAAGCCGTAAGTACAATGGTCATTGTCTGACAAAAACCATGGTGTTATAAAAGATAAGATTTTTATTGGATTATTTATTACTTTCAACACAATGCATTCAAAAGACCACGCTTGTAGGTCTGTATGGTTTATGGTTTTTAAAAAATCAGCTTCCCCTCCCCTTCATGTACTGAGTCTAAAACAGAAACATGCTAATCATTCAACTTTGCCTTTCTTTATTTATTTATTCACTCATTAATTTATTCAATTCATTTGCATGATGAACATAAAATAAGAAAAGTAGATACTCCCACCCATTTTGTTCAAAATCTGAGAATTGATGCAAACATAATTATTCCATTCCCCAAAAAAGTCCCTGTACTTCTTTTGTTTCAGAATACACTGTTACAGGTCTGCATTGAAGACGGTGCAGTACTTCCAATGGCCTCTGTGGTCTTGAGATGGGTGATGATACTCTGGATTCTGGCTCAGGTGGTCATCTTCTGTGGTGCTTTGGACCCTGTACACATCCAGCTGGACCTCGATGGCAAAAAAACTGATAATAAGAACGATCAAACAAAATATGACAAGCTTAAAGAAATCTCTGATCTGGTGAAAATATGGTTTAATGCCCAAAATCCAGATGAACCTACGTACAATAACCCTGCTCAGAGAGATCTTGTTGAAAAGGCTGGGCTCAAAAAACTGTATGTTAGAGGAACGTTCCAAATAAAGGAATATGGAGGAGGAGACCGAGCTTTTCTTTGGGACAATGGAAAAAGAGGTGCAAAGGAATTAGGAGAGTTCATTTTAAAGATATTCAAAGATGGCACTATAGTTATTGTGGTGTTCCCGGGTGATCTGCAGACATATACCGGCTTTCAATTCCGAAAGGAGTTTGAAGAAGTGGTACAGAAACCAAACGGGAAAATCACGGTTGGACGAGGGGTGATCAATGTATACCTAGAAGAAGAAAGAGATTTTACAAAGAATGAAAATTACTACCGCATCTTTGCTAACTACCACTTAAATACATTCAGCTTCAGTCCAGTGTTTACTGCATGGAGAACTGAACTAAACCCTGTAAATATATTTCAGGTGAAAATCCAGGAGGCAGATTCGGTGGTTGTTAGGCTGGTGACTTTTTGCAGCTCTGATCAGAATGGCTTAAAAGTGGGTTCACACAAAGAGCAGGGTTTAGCCGACATTGTGTTTAAGCTGTTGCGAGTTCAGGATGTTGAAACACATCCGAAACAAAAAATCAGAGTTGAACTTCCAGAACAGTGCGGGACACCGCAAGAAAGAGAGGCTTATACAGGTAGACTTGTGGACAGGCTAAAGGAGAGAAACCTTAATGTTTATGGGAAAGAACCAAGCGTTCACATACAGCTCTATAGAAATCAGAGAGCTGATGATGAATTTCATAAAGACGTAGATAATATAAAGAAATCACACCCACAAGACATTGTTGGAGAAATAAAGGATGATAAAGTCGTAAGTCAGGTCACAGATCAGGAACGTAAAGCCATATCCTCTGCTAAAGAACTGTTCTTACACATCCACTGCCATGGTGTTTTTTATGGCAAGACTGGTACTATTTGTGGAGAGGATCCAAAGGCACTTTCAGATATTCTGTTCAAGTTTATTGAAACACTGTTGGATAAGTCTGCACCAAAAAATGGATTCATCAAATTTCATGTTTGTAAAGCTGGTAGTGAAAAAGGTCAGAAATATGTTATTGATTTTTTAACTAAATTTGATCAGAAATTACAAAAACATCAAATAACTATCCAGGATTCTCTGTCCTACAAGTATGAAACATCTCAAATCGAGGAATACACTCAGGTAATGGTTCCTCTTAAAACCCTGAGTGATACAGACCAGATGTATGTTAATGAAAAACATGCCTTTGGAAGATTCACAGTTCGGACCATGAAAACCTCTCAGGGATACAAAGCTTTTCCTGTTTTACCCCTTACTGAGTACAAGCTGATCTACAAAGAGTAAATGCGTATACTTTCCAAAACCTGCTGTCCTGGTGAAAAAGTTGAATCCCTGCTTAGGTTAGCATGTACCTTCTTTAACTCTGTCTGTTTCCACACTTGAGTAATATGCTGTTCAGTTCATAAATGAATCTGTTCATTTGTTTTGGATTTCTTTTAATAAATGCTGCATCATTAATATCTTTGCTATTAAAAGTTGTTGATGAGCAGGAAAGAATTGTCTGGTTTTTTTTTTATTATTTTAAACTTTAATTTTTAATTGCTGCCTCACAAGGCCAGACTTGGCTAGTTGCACAAGATGGTGCCATGTATCTTCTGCTATAAGCAGTGTGCGGAAAGCAACATCCACTTGCACTACACACGGACTTCCTACATGGGATTTTACAAGGATGTAACATGCACCAATGAGTAAATGAGACTGCTGGATCCTCGCTATCCAGTAAAGTCAGTGTTACATGTAGATAGTATAATAGTGTTTCCACACACAATCCAAATATTACCATCAAACATTTACTGCTAACACCGAATATACACACACACCGACTCTTAATCTTACACGTTTACACATTTACATTTACATTACAGTTACATTTGCCATAAAATCATAACTGTGTCATGTACAAAATACACTGGTGATGATGTCAAGGCGCCAGACACACCACCAGTGACATTCTACCTTTTCTACACCTTTGTGAGGTCAGATTCATGAATTATTATTTATAAAAGCTAGCGTTAAGAGCGCACACTGCTAATAAAATTTTAGGAAGGTACGTACCTGTGTTGTCTTCTCGTAAGGAGGGTCCTCCTGTAGTAGCTCCTTCAAGAGATAAAAGAACACAGGGCAATAATAATGAATAATGATGACCGTCATGGTATGAACTCATAACAACCTGTTTACAGAGATGTCAGTGACTATGTTGGTAGTGGGATTTGACTGTATCTGGTTTCTTTCTTTTGTTATTCTTTTGTAAGTATTATTATTTTTATCAATGCTTTTTCCCATAACCCAAAGAATGTTGCGCTCAGTCGGGGAGACTAACTACAGGAATCTTTCCCCAGTCTAGAAATGAGTTAGCCCCGAGAGGAAGTAATTAATAGGCTGGAGGGAGTCTCACAATTGTTAATGTCTTTTTTTACCATTTTTCTACCAAATAATTAGAATCCATATTAAAACAACATTGCTACACCATCACACTCGTTTAACATACTGGTTTAAAATGGCCTGTTCTTTGTTAAGGAAAAATGGAAATTTCTTAGTTGTAAATACCCCAGTATGAAAACTTGACCCTGGTGTGGCTGAACTAAACCCTGCACCGTGGTAGATCTCTAGGAGTGAAAGCATGATCAATCTGCAGCTTCACGAGCATTTAGGCAAATAAACTTTTCATCATTACCTCTATGATTCCACGGAGCTGAATGAGCAGTATTTAGTACCAACATCTATACTGATACCGTCCTACTTCAACAAACTTGGCTGAGCTGGGTCGTAAAGGCTGTGATGAATTGTTGATATTACATAGGCTCAATGTTCACAAATAATGAAAATTAGTTACAGTCATTTACTTCTTCATCACAACACTTCGGCTATATGGACAGTTGAGAATGTATAGATATAATACTGACAGATGGAGAGGTTCTACACACGTTCTACTGATAGTCTGTAGATGGTCAGTAACACATCTATAGGTATAATACTGACAGATGGAGAGGATCTACATACGCTCTACTGATAGTCTGTTGATGGTCAGTAACACATCTATAGGTATAATACTGACAGGTGGAGAAGATCTATATACGCTCTACTGATAGTCTGTTGATGGTCAGTAACACATCTATAGGTATAATACTGACAGATGGAGAGGATCTACACACGTTCTACTGATAGTCTGTTGATGGTCAGTAACACATCTATAGATATAATACTGATAGATGGTGAGGTTCTACACACATTCTACTGATAGTCTGTTGATGGTCAGTAACACATCTATAGATATAGCGACAGATGGAGATGATCTACATACGCTCTACTGTTAATCTGTTGATGGTCAGTAACACATCTATAGGTATAATACTGACAGATGGAGAGGATCTACATACGCTCTACTGATAGTCTGTTGATGGTCAGTAACACATCTATAGATATAATACTGACAGATGGAGAGGATCTGCATACGCTCTACTGACAGTCTGTTGATGGTCAGTAACACATCTATAGATATACTGACAGGTGGAGAGGATCTGCATACGCTCTACTGACAGTCTGTTGATGGTCAGTAACAAATCTATAGGTATAATACAGACAGGTGGAGAGGATCTACATACGCTCTACTGACAGTCTGTTGATGGTCAGTAACACATCTATAGGTATAATACTGACAGGTGGAGAGGATCTACATATGCTCTACTGACAGTCTGTTGATGGTCAGTAACACATCTATAGATATAATACTGACAGATAGAGAGGATCTACACACGTTCTACTGATAGTCTGTTGATGGTCAGTAATACATCTATAGGTATAATACTGACAGATGGAGAGGGTCTACATACGCTCTACTGACAGTCTGTTGATGGTCAGTAACACATCTATAGATATACTGACAGGTGGAGAGGATCTGCATACGCTCTACTGGTAGTCTGTTGATGGTCAGTAACACATCTATAGATATACTGACAGGTGGAGAGGATCTGCATACGCTCTACTGATAGTCTGTTGACGGTCAGTAACAAATCTATAGGTATAATACAGACAAGTGGAGAGGATCTACATACGCTCTACTGACAGTCTGTTGATGGTCAGTAACAAATCTATAGGTATAATACAGACAGATGGAGAGGATCTACATACGCTCTACTGATAGTCTGTAGATGGTCAGTAATACATCTATAGGTATAATACTGACAGGTGGAGAGGATCTACATACGCTCTACTGATAACCTGTTGATGGTCAGTAACACATCTATAGGTATAATACTGACAGGTGGAGAGGATCTACATACGCTCTACTGATAATCTGTTGATGGTCAGTAACACATCTATAGATATAATACTGACAGATGGAGAGGATCTACATACGCTCTACTGATAATCTGTTGATGGTCAGTAATACATCTATAGGTATAATACTGACAGGTGGAGAGGATCTACATACGCTCTACTGATAATCTGTTGATGGTCAGTAACACATCTATAGATATACTGACAGATGGAGAGGATCTGCATATGCTCTACTGATAATCTGTTGATGGTCAGTAATACATCTATAGATATACTGACTCTAGTAGTGATAAACAGATTAGCCACAATATGCTCTGTTTATAGTTTACTAAGTGTCTGTTAAATGTCTATAAAGATATATCTGTAGTTCATAATCTAGAACCAGAGAAAATGTTAGCATAATGTAAACAAATGATATGTTAACACTCTACAGAGACCGTCTTATCGCTAGTAAACAGATGTGCTGTTAACAGGCCTCTGATAGTTTACTAAATATCTACGGAGAACCATCAAAATAAAAGTGTTACCGTTTTAAGTCTATGAAGTTCATGAATGAAGTTTACCTGGTTAGATGTTTGCAGGTCTGTGGGAGTCTCGTGCTGGGCCCCTGTGCTGGGACCTGCTGAACTGCAGTTTCAGACTCAGTAACAGCAAAGGACTCCACACTGCCTTCTACAGGGTATTTATTTTTGGCAAGAGCTCAGCCTGAGGTCTGAGAAATGCAGAAGAGAAGAGAAATAGATAAAGACATAAGAGAGGCCTCTGCACATTGGCCACTTCCAGCAAAGCCAGAGGTGTGATTGTTAGGGTGATATATCTCCACCCTGGTCTAGTCAGAAAAACTTCTTCTCAAGTCAACAAATCAAAAGTAACTCTACTTTCAGTCTGAGTTGGTTCAGTCTACTGCTGTAAGTGTTTTGTGCACTCTTGACAATGATAGAAGAGAAGGAAATGTGCATTTGACAAACAAACGTGTGCAATTCTGGTCCTACACGAGTTGTTGCCCTTTGCCAGGGGCTCCAATCGCCCTGTGATGGACAGGCTGCCTGTTCCGTGTTTTGAGGGAATAATTTGGTAACCATTTAAGGAATATATATTGTCATTAATACCTTAGATATAAGGGCACAGTGAAATCCCATGTGTTATGTTCTGCTCAAATATACAGATGTCAACTACAGAATATCTTTAGAATGGCCCAACACTGTATTAGTTAACTCCCGCACGCTTGTCTTTACAGTGCATCACACTCCCGGTTCCCCATTTCCCCATTTTTTTTTAGTCTCACTCAAAAGCATCCGTGTGACAACAATTACTATTGTTACACCATGTAGAAAAGCTATGGGAAAAAGTCAAAGGTCAGCATAAGCTGACCCCAAAAGGTTGAGAGAATTGTTCATGATGCATAAGGCTAAGAACAGTGTCCAAGTTTCTGGGTGTCTGGTTCATAAGACCAAGGTCAAGCAGCAAACACACAGGACAACACAGCTACAGACTGGCAGAGGTCCAAACCCCCTCTCTACTGACCGTGATGACCGCCACCTCATTCCAATGTCCCTTACCCACCGTTAGATGACCTTGAGTGACCTACAGAGAGACTGGTAAGCGATGGCTGGGGTGAGACGCACAGCGAGCATGGTTCTAAAAACAGGCTTCTGGAGGTCATTAGTGATTTTCTAAATAAACAGATCTAATACAATATCTTATCTGGAGTTTGGGAGACATGGTTCCAGTAGAGTAGAGAATCAAACAGAACTGAGGAATTCTGGTCCAACACAAACCCAGAACCTGTACAACATTTTTCCAGAGCTGTATAGTTGTCATTTAATTCAATCTGCCCAGGACAACGCTCCTCAGCATACACCTGTTTATATATTGCACCAGTCTGTCAGGGTTTCTCAGGGGAGTTTGCCCCAGGACACTTCACAAACTGGCCACCAGAGGTCAGCATCACCAGAGCTTTAGTCAAAGCTCCAGTACTTTTCCACCCCTGACCCTCTCACCTGCATCCAATCTCCCTTGTCATTACCTTCCTTTTAAAAGGCCCTTCCTTCCCCTTTAGGTTTGTGGAGCATTGACTAAGT
>JAMWET010002157.1:157500-159293 GCA_024036415.1 Prochilodus magdalenae | reverse complement strand
TCTGTCTCAGACTCAGAGCACTCCTCTCACCCAGACGGAGGAGAGCAGGGAGAGCGCGTCTCTGTCTCAGACTCAGAGCGCTCCTCTCACCCAGACGGAGGAGAGCAGGGAGAGCGCGTCTCTGTCTGTCAGAGACTCCTCAGCGCTCCATCTCACACCACATGACGGAGAGACTCTGGCTCAGGGAGAGCGCGTCTCTGTCTTAGACTGTAATACTCAGATTCTCCTCTCACCCAGACGGACTCGAGGAGAGCAGGGAGAGCGCGTCTCTGTCCTGTCTCAGACTTCAGATCATCTCTCCACCTACATTCTCTCTCCTCTAGGAGATCTATCTATCTAGCTATCTATCTATCTATCTATCTCATATCTACTCATATCGTTAGCAGGTTTCGTTCACCCAGCAGCGGAGATATACAGAGCATCTATATACTGTTGCGCTATACCATCTATATACATCTATATACTGTATGGTACATCTAATAGTGACTCTATAGGAGATATGTCTATACACTGTATATATACATCAGACATACATCTATACCAGGAGTATATACTCGGTCGATCTACTGTATCTGTACATCTATATTCTATCCTCTATATACTGTATCTACATCTATATACATCTATATACTGTATATGCATTTATATACATCTATATACTGTATATACATCTATATACATCTATATACTGTATATACATCTATATACTGTATATACATCTATATACATCTATATACTGTATGTACATCTATATACATCTATATATGTCTATACACTGTATATACATCTACATACATCTATACACTGTATATACATCTATATACTGTATGTACATCTATATACATCTATATACTGTATCTACATCTATATACTGTATATACATCTATATAAATCTGTATACATCTATACACTGTATATACATCTATACACATCTATATACTGTATATACATCTATATACATCTATATACTGTACATACATCTATATACATCTATACACTGTATATACATCTATATACATTTATACACTGTATATACATCTATATGTGTATATTCATCTATATACATCTATATACTGTATATACACTAAATTCCTCTATCTCTCTCCATCTCTCTCTCCCTCCCTCTTCCTCTGTCCCTCTCTCCCTCTGCGTTTCCAGCAGATGCCTTTGTGCCATCACTGGAACGGAGAAATGTCCTTGAGTGGAACTGCTGTTCATACATCCTCTCAGCTCTCCCTCCATCTCTCTGTCCATTCTCTCTCTCCACTCTTCTCTTCAGCACGTGTTTTTTTCACAGTACTCTGAAATAAATCTACTCTGTTCTCAAAAATACACCCCACCACACAACATCCCCAACACGCCCGGCAGACCAAATCACCCCGGCCCGCCCCTGTCGGTTGTCTCCATCAGAAGACCTGGAGCAAGGTCAGAGTGGACCTCAAACAATCATGTGCAGGAGGAGAGTGAGGTTTGGAGAGCGAGGGAGAGAGAGAGAGAGAGAGGAGAGTCAGAGGGACCAATGGGGACCAGTATCACAAATAGAATGACTCAGTCCTCTCGGCCTCAGCTCCGGGACTAACTGACTGTCTGTTTGCTGGGCTGTGATTGGACGCTCGTAGTGTCCTCTGGGAGGTCATATGCTCGAGCAGTGGACTTGAAGTGTACGCACCATCCAGTTTCTATCTGTTTAAGTATCTGTTTCTAGTCTATGGGATGGTCGATTCCGACGCATCGATATAACAATCTATAGGTATCCACATCCCGCCACTGTATAGCCAGCTGTATTACTCTTA
>JAMWET010002157.1:35000-147500 GCA_024036415.1 Prochilodus magdalenae | reverse complement strand
CAGGAGTAAGCGTGCAGAAAGGAGATAAACATCTGCGAGCATGTGAGCGTGTTGGTGTTTCGAGAGGGGCAGGAAGGGTCCTCCCACTAACGTTCAGTGGAGGTACAGCATTTACTGGATATTTACAGGTGCGTTATTATTCAGTGGCAGTTGAATAAATCTCTCTCTTCTCTGGAGCTTCTGGTCCTGACAGATTGAATAGCACTGTGGTGATGAAAGGAGGCTGTGTGTGTGTCGTTGCCAGAGGGCCTGCAAAGCCAGCCAGAGAGAAGCAGATTGCACAGAGACACAGCAGCCAACACAAACACTGCAGCCTCTGGAAAAGGACACTGACTTCCACAGACAACTCATTAGAGGCTGAAGCAGCAACAAGTGGTTCCGATTCGCCGTGAATGGGAGTCGGGAGAGAGCGGCTGGTGAACCCGCTCTTAATTAGTTACAGTACTTAATAAAACATTACGGCGTGCATGGAACCATGGTGTTTGGTGGAGAGTGATGGAGTTTGGTGGATAATGGTGGTGTTTGGAGGAGAATGATGGAATGATGGTGTTTGGTGGAGAGTGATGGAGTTTGGTGGATAATGGTGGTGTTTGGAGGAGAATGATGGAATGATGGTGTTTGGTGGAGAACCATGGAGTTTGGTGGAGAGTGATGGAGTTTGGTGGATAATGGTGGTGTTTGGAGGAGAATGATGGAATGATGGTGTTTGGTGGAAAATTATGGAGTTTGGTGGAAAATGATGGAGTTTGGAGGAGAATGATGGAATGATGGAGTTTGGTGTATACAGACAGAGGAATGATGGTGCCTGGTGGAACATGGACGGTGATGAGTTATGGTATTTGTTTAATAGATGATGGTGTTTGATAGATTATGGTGTTTGATAGATGGTGGTGTTTGTTAGATGATGGTGTTTGATAGATGATGGTGTTTGATAGATGGTGTTTGATAGATGATGGTGTTTGATAGATTATGGTGTTTGATAGATGATGGTGTTTGAGGTAGAATTCTTGTGTTTGATGTTCAGTGGAGGATGCTGGTGCCTGGTGGAACATGATGATGGTCTGTGAACAGTGGTGGTGTTTGATAGATGGTGTTTGATAGATGATGGTGGTGTTTGAGGTAGAATTCTTGTGTTTGATAGTCAGTGGAGGATGCTGGTGCCTGGTGGAACATGATGATGGTCTGTGAACAGTGGTGGTTCACATTTGATAGATGATGGTGTTTGATGGATGATGGTGTTTAATAGATGTTGTTTGATAGATGATGGTGTTTGATAGATGATGGTGTTTGATAGATGATGGTGTTTGATGGATGATGGTGTTTAATAGATGGTGTTTGATAAATGATGGTGTTTAATAGATGGTGTTTGATGTTCAGTGGAGGATGATGGTGCCTGGTAGAACATGATGATGGTCTGTGAACAGTGGTGGTGTTTGTTGACCACGTTAACCGTGTCAGCTGCTCCACTGAGAAGTAGCTAGGAGATTTAGAGCGGCTGCTGAACACGGATGCTTCCTCAGCAGGGTTCCACAAACACGGTGACATGAAGGAGCGGTTCCTAACTTCAGGATGACATGTGTGGAATTCCACCTGACCTGCTTTTGTCTCCATTTCTGGTTTGATGTCGTAGTTCTGTATCGGTGTGTCTGCGTGTGTGTCCGGTGTCTATCAGAGCAGTGTGTGCGTATGTTTACCCCCCCCCCAGTACTTGTGTTAACCCTACAGCCCCTGTTCTTTGCCTGGTTCCTCTGTTCTCGCTCCATAGCCTTTAAAGGCTGTTGTCCCCGTAGGCCAAAGACTCGCATTCTTCCACTGGCTCACGCCAGCGCTTCGGCAATGAGCACGCCCCGTTTCTGAGCGCATGTTTGTGGGATGTAGGACCACCTCCTGCCACCCACAGGCCCGTGACATTACCTTCTGCTATAAAACAGCTGGAGCACATTGTTATGACACTGTGAGAAAAGTCATGATGGGGACACTGTGCTTGCTGCAGCTTCCACGGGTTGAAGAGGACGTTCTGGTACTGCAGTCGTGAGCTTAAAGGAATACTCCAGCGCTTTTCTGGCTGATCCTTTGCGTCCGCATTGCGCGGTCGATCACCACTGATAGTGAATGGAAGTAAACGGGGAGATGCTAAAGCTAAATGCACGCTGGCTTCCATTAGAAATGGTTTTGAGGCCGCAGCTTTTCTGCTGTTCAGTGAAACGCGTTGGGAATATTCAGTGTGGTGGTATTCCCAGTGTTTATACTCCACTTTAACATTCTGCAGCTAAATGTTTCCTGTGTTCTTCTGTGTTTCTGTTAACAGGATCGAGAGCTGAGACCTGAGGAGATTGAAGGTGAGTTAGCGCTCCTTTCTGGTCCTTTCAGATGTTTGTGCTAGAACAACCTCGGAGGTCATGATTCCGTAGTTTGTGTAGTTGAACGGCGATGACATGCTTGTCACCTGATGTTTGCTTATTTGGCTTTATCGTTGGAGCTACACAGCTCATTGTGCTAACAAGTAATGGAAGCTTATGCCCCCATCCAATTAGCCTATTCCTCAAACGCACAAACGCACCACACCGTGGACCTTAAAGCGCGGGAGATGTTCCGTATCTCTAATAGACGTGACCCTGTATCTATGAACATGATACAGCTCTAAATCAATGATATCTATAAACTTGGACTACAGAGAAAGATACAGTTCCTCAGCTTCAAGCCCAGAGACACAGGAGTGCAGTATTCCGTACAGCAGCCTCCATGCCTCAGTAGATATTGCGGAATGGCATATAGCCTACAGTGATTGGTTAGACTCTGTAACATCTGGCTAGCAACCAAAATGGCAATTGATTGGTGATGTCTGGATCAATACCATTAAAGACACTGGTAAATAATCTCCTCTGCTGGTCAGTTGGTCCATACTCCCGTATCCAGAAGGATCGGTTTTCCATGCAGTGTTCTTTCGTGTTCTTTCCAAGTGTTGCTAAATAGTTACTAACCAATCAGGCTGTTTTAAAAAGAGTCACTGTGATCAACACGTGCAGTGAGATGAGGTTTCCAGTGTTACTGGGATATGTTGAGGGAATGCTGTTAAACCATCTCGTGGTGTTAATCTATCGTTTAACGTCATATGATGGTTCTGTATGGTGTTAAAGTACATTAGAACCAGCTGTTTCCCCATTCCCATCACATTCCCAGATGATACAAAGATATACAGCCGATAAATTAAACGGAATACTGATGCACATTGAATACTGTAGTGTATAGAATACTGCAGTGTACGGAATACTGAAGTGTACGGAATACTGAAGTGTACGGAATACTGCAGTGAATAGAATACTGAAGTGTACGGAATACGGAAGTGTACATAATACGGAAGTGTACGGAATACTGAAGTGTATGGAACACTGCAGTGTATGGAATACTGAAGTGTACGGAATACTGCAGTGTACGGAATACTGCAGTGTATGGAATATTGAAGTGCATGGAATTGTGATGCGTACAGAATAATGAAGTATGAAGAACTTGGAATACTGGTGTATGGAATATAGAAGTGTACGGAATACTGAAGTATAAAGAACACCGAAGTGTATGGAACAGTGTTTACCTAGGTGTACGCAATACTGAATGTTCCCCTAATGAATCATGTAGCACATGGAATACTGAAGTGTATGGAATATAGAAGTGTACGGAATACTGACGTGCATGGAATACTACAGTGTATGGAATACTGAAGTGTACAGAACACTGAAGGTGTAAGGAATACTGAAGCGTATGGATTGCTGAACTGTACGGAATGTTGAAGGTGTATGGAATACTGAAGCGTATGGACTGCTGAACTGTACGGAATGTTGAAGGTGTATGGAATATTGAAGCTTATGGATTGCTGAACTGTACGGAATGTTGAAGGTGTATGGAATACTGAAGCGTATGGATTGCTGAACTGTACGGAATGTTGAAGGTGTAAGGAATACTGAAGCGTATGGATTGCTGAACTGTACGGAATGTTGAAGGTGTAAGGAATACTGAAGCGTATGGATTGCTGAACTGTACGGAATGTTGAAGGTGTAAGGAATACTGAAGCGTATGGATTGCTGAACTGTACGGAATGTTGAAGGTGTAAGGAATACTGAAGCGTATGGATTGCTGAACTGTACGGAATGTTGAATAATCTGATGTTGCTGTTTTTAGCTCTTAAACTAGGGATACTAATTATGACTTGTTACATGTGCGCAGAACTACGTGAGGCGTTTCGGGAATTTGATAAAGATAAGGATGGCTTCATCAGCTGTAAGGATCTGGGGAACTGCATGAGGACGATGGGCTACATGCCCACCGAGATGGAGCTGATTGAACTCAGCCAGCAGATCAACATGAACCGTAAGTATGTGAGTGGACCAGGTGTCTGATTACAGACAGTCGGCTGTTGTTATTATTGTTAGTGTAAAATGACCGTGTGTAGTACTTACACCGATTAGCCATTACACCAACCACCTCCCACTCAATCAGCTCCACTGACCGTACAGGACACTCTGTAGGTGTACAGGTCCAGACTGTAGTCCATCTGTTTCTCTGTGTACTGTATTACCCTGTTCTTCAATGGTCAGGACCCCCACAGGACCACCACAGAGCAGGTAGTATGTGGGTGGTGGATCAGGGTAATGGGCTGCTGGGTGTATGTACACGGTACAGGAGAGGATGGTGTTTTCGGGACCGCAGTGATGTAGTGTTTGTGTTGTACCTCTCCCTCTCAGTGGGGGGTCACGTGGACTTTGATGATTTTGTGGGTTTGATGGGTCCTAAACTGCTGGCGGAGACGGCCGACATGATCGGAGTGAAGGAGCTGAGAGACGCCTTTAAAGAGGTGAGCGCACCGTACGGACTGTGGAGCCTCGCTGTTATAATAGATTAGACGCTCCAGAGGGGAAACCATCACTGGATGGTTGGAAATATAAACACCTCATCTACAGAACAGCTGCACCCAGGAGGAGGTGTGGGATTGGGAATGCTGTTGGGAAGGAGGATAAAGGTGACCAGGATCAATAACTGGTGATAAGTTTAGACTGATATGATCAATATTTATTGAGCTACACATACAGAAGTCTGTCTCTCAGTATGGCGTCGGGCCACCGTGTTTGCTAACCCATCCCGCCAGACGTCTCTACATGTGTGCATGTAGTCCTACGTCTTCTGGTGTGTGTGGGTCAGTCCACGGTACCTTCACACACGGGAAGGGTCGTTGGGCGGGTCATTCTCCCACCAAGACATAAAGGCGGGACCTTCGTCACTGAGATTACGGCACATGTGCGGTCCTACACACCAAGTTTCATTACTGTGGGTCGTGGGTAAACGGTTCTGGTGTGCTGTCAGGTGCAGCTGTTACGGCACATGTGAGTAACTCCGTCCTGGGTGGCAGCTTTTGAGTAAACTCCTGATGAGTGTATTATAAAGGTGTTGCTAGGCTGCTGTGATGCTATCCCAGGTGGTTGCTAAGTTGTTGCTGCACTGCTGTGATGTATTCTTCAGGTCCTTCTCATTGAATAGTCAGTAATTCAGATAAAGTGACAGTGGGTGATTGTCTCCATGTCGCTTCATTAAAAATTACTTTTCAGTTTTAAAGTTTTAATTACAATCAGGGTTAAAGCTTCAGAACATACCGTTCACTCTCATACAGTCCATATATGGAAACAAACACAGCCTGGTTTGAATGAGTTTACTTACATTTACATATATTTACATATATCTGCCTGTGCCACTACAGCAGTTTGGCTCCGCCCAGTCACACTGAGGTTAGGGGTGTTTGAATTAATCAGCCAATTAGAATAGAGCTTCATCTTAAAGGCACGGGAGCCAAACAGCCTGTTATAATTATACAGCTCAGTAGATGTTTATGTTAACATATTAGCATGTTAGCATGTTTAGCTTTACATTTTAGCTTGCTAGCTAGCAGACCAGCCATGTTCTAGCTAAAGAAGAAGTTAAGCTAATCAGCCTGTGAGTTTAAACAGAACTGGGTTCCTACTTAATCGGTGCACTCGGTTCTCCATGCTTTTGTGTTTGTGGTGTGGTCAGTGATGCCGAGTTGGGGTGTTGAGGTGGTTGTAGGTCTGGATGTTTGTGTGTTGCAACAGCTTTGAATGTGGATAATCACATTCTGGGACCAGAACTACAATGGAGCGTAAAACGTAAACACACTGTCCAGATAAACGGTTCTAGATAACTAGCTGCTAAGACTTGGACACAGGAACGTACCTGCTTCTTTGTGTTTACATCAGTCTCTGTCCGTCAGGTCGGCCACCGAGACCTGGAGGACATTCTGAAGGATATTGACCTGAACGGAGACGGACGTGTAGACTTTGAGGGTAAGCACATTAGCCTTCTGCGGCTAACACTTACCAATGCTACACAAATCTGATTCAGCCACTGCACTGTTTATTAAAGGAAATCTCGATTCTAACGTCAGGACATGTTTAGTTTTAGCCCTGGAGTGACGAGGCTAATGGAGCTAACGTGTAAGGAAGAAGTCTATTAGCATGCTAGTTAGCCTGGGGCTAACAGACTGTGTTAAATCTATAGTCTGGGCGAAACCTTTGAGGTGCCCCAGTGTAAAACGACATGTTTGGTTGATCGTCTAGGTTAATTTGTGGTTAGCGTGTTCTGTTCAGGGAACCTTCAGGTGGAATTTCAGTCACTTTTAATTTTCTTGCTTTGTTTGAAGTTCTAATTCTGCAGTATGTCATATGAGGGAATGTAAACAAAGGAAAAACAGGTATGAACCACGTGTATGAAACTGTTCTTCTAAATGATTTTGTAGAGTTTGTGCGGATGATGTCTCGATGAAGGCGATGAGACTCTACACTGCTCCCTGCTGGCTGGAGGAGACACAGCGAGGCAACTAAAGCATTACTGAAGCATTTTCCACATGCAGAACCTTTCCACTGGTGCAGAATGAATAAGACTGAGTGTGATTGATCATTCTCCAATCACCAATCATCTCACTGGATACTACATGTGAAAAAATTATATATTCTAGCATGTCAGAGCTTTAGGACGCGCCTACGGAGAGTCTAAAACTACTGTAGAACAAGAAGCCTGGGGCTGAGAACTGGAACACGGACGATAACACACACACACACACACACACATACACACACACACACATACACACATATACACACACACACACACATATATACACACACACACACACACACACATACAAACTTACCCACACACACACACAGATACAAACACACACACACACACATACACATACACACATACACACACACACACACACATATACACACACACATATATACACATATATACATACACACACACACACACACACACACACACAGATACAAACACACACAGACACACACACACACACTCACTTACACACACACACACACACACATATTCACACACACACACACAGACAAACACACATACACACACACACACAGACAAACACACATACACACACACACACACACACAAACACACATATATACATACACACACACACACACACAGATACAAACACACACAGACACACACACACACACACACTCACTTACACACACACACACCATATACACACACACAAACATATTAACACACACACACAGACAAACACACATACACACACACACACACACACACACACACACACACACACACACACACATACACACATACACACACACACACACACACACTCACACACTGAACATATACAGTGTTGAATTCAGTGTTTAAATGTGCACATAATTTTACAGGAGTTAAATATATTACACCAACACACCTATCCCCAAAATAAAGGACCTGGTGTTTTATGGGGACTTGTCTCCTGGCACACATGGGTTACTGAATGCACTGAATGTAAAATACCCATGGATTTAAATACCTATAATCATCAGGAATGTTCAGGCAGCCACAAGTACAGTTTTAGTATTTTGTAAGCATGAACACTCCGAAATTCCAAAAATTCTGGTTTTACAGCAGTAATGTACAGCTGTGCATTTTTTTTCAGATTTTCATAAGCTGGCTGTTATATGATGAAAGTCTAATCATGTGCAGGTCACAGGTCAGTAAAACATGACATGGCCTTTCCAACTCACATTCCCAGTTTACAGGAATACAGGCTCTGGAATGTGCACCCGACCAACAAAGATCCAAAGGGCCAGAGTAATTTAGAACCCTGTAACTCCCACTTTTAACTTTACCGGATTATATATTCTGCAGATTCTGAGTAACGGCCCATTCTGCTAAAGTTCTGTTTAAACCCATGTGGTTCTATAACCTGATTGGGTGAAAGAAGGTGTTGTGGCTTTGGCGCCCCCTCTTGGCACAAATGGAAACTGTCGTATATGTGCAGAACGTAATTTGCTAATAATAAAATTATTTTCTAAATTAAATATGTATTATTATAGTCTATACATTCTAGATACTCGGGTCCTGATATAAAGAGAAGTAGGTTACCGCTCCAGCCCCACATTACCGTGTTGATGTGTAATATGTTTAATCTGTCGATGTCGTGTGCACATTTAAACGAAGTCAGTTCTACGCAGCACACGAACCCTGTAGCCGAGTATTTCTGCACTTTCAACCCCGAGAAAATAAAACTGTCTTCTGTCTGTGTGTGTCGTAGGGGACAGACGTTTCCTCTTTAATTATGGCAATATTGAGTCTAACTGTAGCGTCCTGTGTATATACCCGTGTGTGTAGGTCGGAAGGAACAGACCTTTCGTGTGAAGCCACGCTTTGTGACCGTTTACGCCGGATTCATAACAATAACTCCTTACATCTCATAACTTCCATCAGCAGGCCGAGGGCAAGGTTTTGAAGCGTACAGTATTCTGCGTTTAGCTTTTACCGCGTGACGAAATGGCGTCGGAACTGCCACTGTTACTGTGGAGGAATCACAGAGTGTGCCTTTGAAAAATGTCCAGCTCTGTGGAGGTTCTCCGTCACCGCTCCTGACTTCTCAAACACCTGCCAACACCTTGACTTCATTTCTGCTGCTGAGGAGACAGCTACCTCCCACAGGTGACCAGTTTCAGGGACTTTTATTATGAAATTGTGAGCACATGGTTGATGATTGACTTACAGATGCTTCGCGGACACATGCTGTTTCATAGCTAACGTTGCTAACCTGGGCTAACATCACAGAATACAGAGAGGTTCAGGTTTTGTGTGGAGTGGATGTTGTGTACTGGTCTGGAGGTGACCGTTAACACTCACGCTTTCAAGATACTGTACCTTTATCTGACCTGTTTTTGTCATTATGTACATTTTTATATTTGTAAAATAATAAAGAGAAATTAGCTCACAGCTCAGAATAAATACCTACATTTAGAGTGTGCTGTTAATATCAAACGATCATTTTAATAAATAGATTAAAATGTAATTGTTGGTGTATAAATATTTAATTCTGTCTGATCTCGAGATTTCCCCCTCTGTTGCCATCACTAACACGGATTAACTTTACTGATGAAGTTCAAGGCTACATAATGTCGCACATATTGTCTGCAACAAGCATCTATTTAGACAGTCGAATGATCTACCGATTATTTGAAAAGGTAACCGAATATTCGGATGATGATTCCCAAGCAATACTTATATTGCTGTCAGCTTTTAAAGTCAGCTTGAGGTTGTTTTAGTCCATTGCTGACTAATAATGAATACAATAAAGATAAATAACTTATATATGTTTTATTAAACCTTCTGCTGATACAAAAAGTCCAGTATCTTAATTGTGTACATTTATTTAAATTAAATTTTGAATTAAAATTTTAAACAAATTTAGTAGCCAGTTTTACTAAGTCGATTAATCATGTGCTGACCTCCACAGGTCAGTAAAACATGACATGGCCTTTCCAACTCGCATTCCCAGCTTACAGGAATACAGGCTCTGGAATGTGCACCCGACCAGCAAAGATCCAATAAACCAGAGTAATTTAGAACCCTGTAACTCCCACTTTAAACTTTACCGGATTATTTATTCTGCAGATTCTGAGTAACGGCCCATTCTGCTAAAGTTCTGTTTAAACCCATGTGGTTCTATAACCTGATTGGGTGGAAGAAGGTGTTGTGGCTTTGGCACCCCCTCTTGGCACAAATGGAAACTGTCGTAGATGTGCGGAAAGTAATTTGCTAATAATAAAATTAATTTCTAAATTAATTTTGAATTAAATTTTTAAACAAATTTAGTAGCCAGTTTTACTAAGTCGATTAATCGTTACACCGTTAGTACATACTGTATATACAGCAGGAAAGATGTTGTAGTAGATGCTTTCAGTCATACAGGAGTGATTGGCGGTGAAGGCTATGATGTTAGCCTAGTTAGCTTACCCCAGATAGCAGTATATACTGGCTTGATGAGGCCAGCACCCCGCTGAGTGTTTGGCGTTGCTGGTTTGCCCTTGATTTTAAATGAACAGGGACTTTTATTTTGAAAAATAATAATATAGACAAATTAAACAAATAAATTAAAGTATTATAAACAACTGAGGGAAAACCATAATGACCAAGCCGGATAAATGCTTCAACTGGAAACATGCTAGAAATAGCATTTTGTCTAATATGCTATGCTAACTTTTAGCTTAGCCCATCAGTCAGATCGCTGAGACCCTGTCACTCCTGAGAGTGTGAACACATTAACATTAATACCACACTCTAAATGTAGGCAGTTAAAGGAAACCTGAACACCACTGCACACTGGATGCCCAGCCCCACTTAGCACCATGTAGCGTCGCTGCACTACAAAATGCATAGCAGTGAAGCCCCTGATAAACGCCAGATCTGCTCATAGATGTAAAACTTGAACCAACATCTATGATGCTGGTTATCACTTCACTGCCTCACTAGCCTGCCTCAAACTGGCTGCCGAAAGGTAGCTGAATAAAGGCTAGGCTAGGCTAGTACCGTTAGCTGAGGTGACAGAACATAAGCATTAGCGCTCACCTGTTTACCAAAAAGCTCTGTGATCCACCGTGGTCTCCAAATCGTTTTTAATTTTAAACTGCACTTAGAAATATGTTAAAATAATATTTCAGGTTTTCAGGGGTGCGGTGGCCTCAGGGTGGTCACACGTCCGGTTTTAGGCCGGACCATCCAAGTTTTCCAACTCCAAGTCCTCCGCCCAGCGCTGTACCGCGGGTTACGCTGCCTCGACGGCGTTGTCGTGTGGTATTATGACCTCCTGCTGGTTGGACGTTATGAAGGTTCTTGGCGGTTGTGACGCCGTGCTGACAGCGTTAAGCCGTAACTGTGCTGTGTGATTTCGTGTACTGGAACGGGACCAGTGTTCTGTAGGTTCGTCCAGACTAGCAACAGGTGCGGTGAAAGAGCCCGTGTGGCCGCAGCGTTTCTGTTTCCACACAGACCCTCCGTTTCAGGACTGTCTAACGTGCCCTCGCTGACCTCACCTCACCACTCAGAAATGTCTGACCAGCTTTACACCAGGGGTCACTTCTCAGTTGGAGGCTAGCTTCAGTGAGCTAACTCACTAGCTAAACACACTCTCTGTGTTAGTCGCAAACTTTATACCGTGAAGTTTGAGCGAGAAATGCATAAATCTTACTTTGTCTGGGTTCAGGTTCACGTTTACAGCCAGACCTGTGCTGCATCTCCTTTCTTTTTTTGGTGTTGTTAACTGTTTAGCTCCTAGATTAGCAAGCTAGCACAGTAAAATAGGGAAGCTAGAGCTAGCGGTCATGTAAACAGACATACAGCATGCTACACACATCACATTCTGATTGTAGCAATGACTATAGTGACGATATTTAAGGGTTTATATTGTTAAATATGTTTATTTACTTTATAGCGATTTGGCAATTTGGTCACCGTTAATTTCTGGGCAGGTTTTGGTTCCGATGTTTTTACAGTGGTGGTGATGGAAACCAGGGTTCTCAATGTCTACAACACACATATAGGCCCAGTCCCATTTCTTAGTGGTAGTGGTTAAAATCTCCCCCCACCGACACTGTGAAATGGGACGACCCTTCAAGAACCGGATCCGTCGTCAGGTGTGGTCAGGGCGTTTATGTGAACAGACGTATATCAGACTTCAGTTTTACAGATCAGTCAGTCTAACGCGTCCCCAGTAAACACGGTCCCAGACAGAACCTACAGGCTGCTAGCGGTGCTCTGTCCAGTGCAGTGCCAGCAGAGAAGGGTGGAGTTCAGCTCCTCACTGCCTAAACACATTTCGGGTATCATGTGACTTCGAGGAGGCGGAGGACCATTATTTATTATCTCCACCCAGAATTCCTCCAGCTTCATGATCCAATCTCCCCGTTCCACCTTAAATGGTGCAGTGACCTCAGGTACCAGAACAGAACTGCTGCACCATTTAAGGTGGAGCGGGAGATTCCGCTAGGTGGCGCTGAGATGTCAGCGCATCACTGGTGATTTATACGCGTGTTATGAAGAAAATGACCATGGAACGCTGTTACCATGGCGATATAGTACATAGTACAGCGGCCTTAACAGAGACACCCTCATATGTTGGGGTCTCTGGTCGCTTGTGCAGCCATCTTACCGATGATCCGCAGGGCATTCTGGGAATTTTCTAAAAAATGTCTTTGAAAAAAATGTCTCCCGACCCCTCCATCCCAACAACAATCCGGACCACCCTACCCCTAGACCTGAACGCGCAAAACAGACGGGGGGGCTGAGTGGTAAGGGCGAGCGAAGAGTGAAGTGGGGTTGGGCCCTAGACATTTCATTGACTATCTAGAACCACCAGTGAACCTACACGTGTCTTCTGAGTGTGTATGGAATGTTGGTGATGAAAATCTGGAAAACCTGGAAATACTAAGTTCCTTTGGGGGACTATTTGACCTTACAGCGCCCTGCAGCATGTATCCCTCCACCATGAATGGAGTTTAAGGCTGAGATCTTCTCCACACTATCATAAACAGCGTCTCAGACATCAGGCAGCGTATTCAGAACCACCTCATGTAGGAACTTCCTGTGAGGGAGCTTTTAGAGGGGGACGTCTGGTTACCTTCACCACCACTGGGAACGGTTCTAACTCGGTAGGCTTCTCTAGAACGGAGCGTTTCACACCGAACTTTACCCGGGGGGACATGGGGAGGGCAGGTTAGACGTGGCTCTGAAATGGAGGAACTAATTGAAATCGCTCTCCACTGTTTTTACTTCAGCGTAGCCACGTCACGTTTTCCAGGGCAGTATTCCGTCTTACAGCAGCTTCCTTCTAACACAAGGGGGAATGTTCTGGGGCAGAGAGCCGGTCTGTACGCTTGGACCTCTTATGTGTTCACACCACAAGCCACAGCCTCAAAACCCTGAACACGGTGTAGATGTCCGTGTGTGAGTCAGTCGTCTGTCGTCGGTGTCTGTCCGCACAGTGACATGTTGTTGTATATTGTCGTGTGATCTGTTCAATCTTCTTGCATGCCAAAAAGAATCTCCTCTGCACTCATATGTAAAATAGTGATTTTAATAACTGTAGAAAATAAAGTATAGAATTATTATGCCTAATAATGTGCCTCCTGTGGTTCTGTTCCATTCTCCTGTGGTTCTGTTCCATTCTCCTGTGGTTCTGTTCCATTCTCCTGTGGTTCTGTTGCCTTTTGGCCTACGGTGTCTGTACTGGGCTCGGATCTGAGGTTCAGTAATGTTCCATCCCTGCACCATTAGAGCTGCTTCACCAGCGCTGTGAAACCGGAGGACACTGAAGTTTCTGCTGGAGGGGTGCTCACATCAGCCAGCAGTAAGAAACCGCAGATTCCCGGTTGTCATGGAAACAGGCTCTCATCCACATCCAAGCGGGATAGAACTGATCAGCTCTTTCAATGCAGGCCACAGAGGAAAGGTACAACTTGTGCCACCTTGTGGCCATAAGACTGAATTAATATACCCCCGCCTACTGCCACTCACTGGCCACTTTATTAGAAACACCCCCACCTACTTCCCCTCACTGGCCACTTTATTAGAAACACCCCCTCCTACCTCCACTCACTGGCCACTTTATTAGAAACACCCCCTCCTACTTCCCCTCACTGGCCACTTTATTAGAAACACTCCCACCTACTTCCACTCACTGGCCACTTTATTAGAAACACCCACCGTCTGCTTCATAACGTATATACATATAATCTAAAAACATCACTTAAAAAATATTTAAAACAAATTAAACTAGAATAATGTACTTTTACACTTTTACATCACGTGACGTTAAAATTCATAAATAAACAGAAACTTTAGACTGAAAATAAACCAGACAGACGAAAACAAACACGAGCTGAATTCTGATTGGACCGCGCTAAAGCAGCGTCCGCTGTTTCCCTAACAACCCGCGCGCTCACCCTGGAGACCCAGAATGCACCGAGACGCGCTGCGGTGGACCGATCTGATTGGCCGGCGCTATTTACCTTTTTAAAAATATTTCTGATTACGGAGAATTCATAAATAAATTATATTTATTTTAGTTGTTAACTTTATGATATGACACGAGGAGCCGCTGCTTATAAAAATTAACCTGCATTTAAAAATACCGAACCGTGTTTGCCGGACCGAACCATGTTCCGTATAATGGGGGGGTGGGACGTGTTTACAGTTTAGACGATTAAACTTTAAAAATTCATACTGAATAACTTCACGGATACGGAATCAGCCTACAGCCGTATTCTGTTAGAAACGCCCGTATGTGTGCTCGCGGCTTCGAGCTAGTTTGTAAACAAACTTGGGTTTTTCTTTATTCGTCCTTTTGCTTCGCTGTACACTCTTCCACTTTTGCCAACTGATCAGCAGTTCGAGTCGAACAAACTTGATGAAGGGGGTTCAGGTTTGGCGCCGTCTGGCGGCCGAGCGGAGTTACAGCACTCAGATATTTTATTCGTATTATTGAATCAAATGAATGGACCAGAATAGAATCTTTATTCGCCAGGTAGGTATCATCTGTGCACGGGGTGTGTTCTGGTGCAGGTGTCAACGCAAAATTAATAACATTATATAAATAAAAAGATGTAATAAATATAAACGTTAAAAGAATTCAGAAATAAACATTTATATAGAATGTGATTACTACAACAAGTGTACTTGTCTAAAAGGATTGTGTTTGGTATGTACATGTACATGAACACTGCAGGACAAACCTCCCATGAATACCTGGATTTCAGAAGAAACTCTGGAGTCAGACTTTAATTTGCTAGACGGGCTTTTATCTGACCCGTAGTCTGAATGTAGTCTTTAATTAAAGGAGATTAATTGCTGATTTTATCTACAGCGACAGTCTGAATTAGTCTATTAGCCTGTAGGTGGTCGACTGTAAGAAGGGGGGGGGGTTATTTTCTGCTGTAGCCACTGTGTCTTAGCCGTGGACACCCCTTACGTTGGGCTTAAGTTATCCAGCTAACTGCTTTCTGTAAAATACTCCCTGTTATTAAGTGAGGATCGTTTCCCAGTGGTGGTGAAGGTAACCAGACGTCCCCTCTAAAAGCTCCCTCACAGGAAGTTCCTACATAAGGTGGTTCTGAATACGCTGCCTGATGTCTGAGACGCTGTTTATGATAGTGTGGAGAAGATCTCAGCCTTACACTCCATTCATGGTGGAGGGATACATGCTGCAGGGCGCTGTGAGGTCAAATAGTCCCCCAAAGGGATTTCCAGGTTTTCCAGATTTTCATCATCAACATTCCATACACACTCAGAAGACACATGTAGGTTCACTGGTGGTTCTAGATAGTCAATAAAATGATGATATGTGTGTTCTAGACATGGAGAACCCTGGTTCCCATCACCACCACTGTAAAGGACATCTATACAACCTCACACCAAACCCGCCTGGAATACAACTACTGAATTAGGAGGAATTCTGGAAAATTGGAACTCCCCTTTAGTAAACCTGTCGAACTGGACTACTACGCAAACCCCCCTAACAGGCGAGGAAAGGACTGGGTGGGGCCCAGCAGGGTTCATGGTTTGTAAGGAGCCTGAAAAACCACATTCACATCTGCTGAATAAGCAGATTCAGCGAGCTGCCGTGGACCTGGAGGCTGGAAGTCAGATATTAATAGCAGGCAGCACATTTTTTGAGATAACTGCACTGGAGGCCATGTTTCCACGGAACACCAACACACTTCATATTAACTGATATGTTTTGATAACACAGTCGTTGAAAGCTCAGTATTGGAGTTATGATGAGATGAAACCTGTTCACTCTGTGTTGTTAGCATTAGCATATTAATGTCAGCAGTAAATCGTATTAGTATGAAAGTCTGATTTTTAAGTTCCTTAAAAAGGAACACTGCTCTGATCCATATAGGCATATAAATATGATGTGTATGTATAATAGCACTAAATGTTTTGTAGGCGGCCATTTTTGTTGGTTGCCCTTAACGCTAATGTCATTCAGCCTTTCCAGCTTTATCTAGAACATAACTTTACTGAAGAGAACTTATTTTCTGTAAAACTGCAGTCCAATGACATCATCACCGTGCGACAATGGTGGCTTCCATGTATGCGTCATGTTTTGAAGAATAAACAGAACATTTCCATGTGGTTTATGTGCCATATTTAGGGCAATATTTGAGGCAATGGAAAAAAGCGTACGTTATTATATATATCGTACTAATAAATATCTAATAAAAAATATGAAATATATATTTTTTAATGTAGTTAAAGTATTATTAGAATACTTTTTTGTATATTATTAGGTGGTATTATTAGAATATAACCGTAATGTTATGTTAAAGATAAGATACCAGCGTATTAAAAACATATTCAAGCGAATATTTATTCAGAGACGTGATTCGCCTCGTTCCCATCACCACCTCGCTGTGATTGGTCAGCGTTCATCACCGCGGCCAATCGTCGAGCGCAGCTGTGTTCCGTGCTCGCGCGTGATTGGCTGAAACGCGTCCTTGCCGCCCGCCCTCCGGCCAAGCAGGTTAGGCTGCGTCCGGTTCAACCTGCGCCGACTTCACGCAGTCAATGGAGTGAATGGAGTGGAGATTAAACATCCACAGCGCTTCCCTGAGATCGGAAAACTAGCGAGTGCTCTGAGCAGCGGCTCGGCTTCTGCTGTCAGCTCGTGTGTTCCAGAGGTGGGTGACATTTCAGCGCGGGTTTGTACCAGAATAAGAGGAGAGCTGTGCGTTTGCAGCAGCAGCTCTATTACAGCTACAGCTGGCAGCATTGATGACAGAGCAGGAGGAAGTGTGAGTGGCTTTCAACCAAAAGCAGGCCGAAGGAAAGGAGCCCAGGTAGATGCATAGCCCCCCGACACCGGTGGACCTCTAGTGGACCCTCCTGCACGGAGCTGCACGCCGGTGGAGTTGCAGAAACCCTCGATTTTACAGGCTAATGTGGGGACTGTCATGCTGAGCATGTGCGCCTGGTAGAAAGGCTCAGACAGAGTGCTAGATAAAGCGAACCTCCCCCTGGAACCCCTGTAGCCCCCCTTGTAAGTGTGCTTTTTGGGCTGTGCGAGTGGAAATGAAGCGGGTCACGGTTCCGTGGGTCGTCCGGATGGTGGCGGCCGTGCTGGCGCTGCTAGCCGGCCAGAGCAGCTCTGAAGGCGGGGAGGCGAGCCTGACTGACCGGGTGATCTGGGCGGTGAACGCTGGAGGCGAGGCGCACACGGACACGCACGGCATTCAGTACAGGAAAGACCCTCTGGAGGGCAAAGTGGGCAAAGGTGAGTGGGGCTCGGTGCTGGGGAAGGGCTAACAGCTACCAGCTATCAGCATGCTACTCTCATGAAGAGGATCGTTCCTGTTCCACCTTAAAAAGTGCACCAGTCAGTGCTGCTCCATTTAAGGTGGAACGGGAACTTCAGCCTCGTGCACCCAGAACAGTGTGTGTCCTCTAGCAAGCGTGCTCTGCCTGAACCACTGTTCCTCAATCCAGCTGCTGTGGCAGTTTCACAAACCAGGACTGTCTCTCAGCTGGTTAACTAGGGCCCCTAGACCAGACCAGCCTGTCCAGCAAGACACGACCTGAGGCTGAGACACTGGACAGTCCAGTTAAACCCTCAACCAATGTCCCATCTGTCTGAAAGACTCGGAAATCTGGATAAGCCAAAAACCAGAAGTACTACCAAAGGTTATGCTAACCAGATTTGATCTCTGGTTTAAATTAGCTGGCTCAGACACTCTCCTATTGGTCAGACCGGACATTTGGCTTGGACTAGCTGGCTAACCGGGAAATCCTTGTTAGGGAAACTCTCAGTAAGCTGGATAACTTTTTCTAAAGGTGGGAATTTGCATTATTGATGTCCACCATCTCCTGTCTCATTGGTAATTTGATAGCATAGACCAAAAACAGAAGGCTGTCTATCATAGCTCTCCTCCTATTGGTCAAGCCTTAAGTTAGCCGGCTAACTGAGAAACGCTGGTCAGTGAAATACTCAGTTAGCCGGATAACTTGGGTCAACAGAGAACACTGCCCAATATCAATGACCCTTGGTCTTCTATTGGTCGGGCTTGACGGTTAGCCGACTAACTGGGAAATCCTGGTCAGTGATATACTCAGTTAGCGGGATAACCTGGTCCAGAAGTGAGAATTGTCCCATATGAATGTCCCCTACCTCCTCTCCTATTGGTCAGATGTTCCCTCTGGTTTAAACTAGCCAGCTAACTGGGAAATCCTGACTAGCGAAATACTCAGTTAGCCGGATACTTCGGGCCAGAGGTGAGAATGGTCCAATATGAGTGACCCTGACCTCCACTCCTATAGGTCAGGCTTGATCATTGGCTTAAGTTAGCTGGCTAACTGGGAAATGCTGGGCTACCTGACTTGGCTAGATAACTGGGCCCAAAGCAAGGCGTGGAAGTATACTGGGTGCCTTGAGCTGAGAGCCGCTCCTGACCTTTGCTCCCCGTCGGACAGGTTTCGCTTCTCGCACGTTTTCACTACCGCATCCCGTCTGATTCGGTTCACATAATTAATAGCCCCCTGCTGAGCCGCAGTGAAGGCACCGGGGCAGGAAGGTACTCAGCCATTCATAGCGCTGGCGGTCTAGGAGCAGGATGTAGAACCACAGTGCTCTTCATTTGGTTACACCTAACAGACGTTCGGTGTCGCGTAGCGAACGGACAGATGGCGATGGCAGCAAAGCATGGAGCGCGGTGTATGTTACGCGCACAGCTGCCAAAGTGCTTCATGTGATCCGTTCAGTGGGGTTTTATCAGAATCTCTGATCACTGTGGTCTGTTTGAGGAGGGTCTAGATACGGCTGCTAGCGTTAGACCAGTTTAGGTCCAGTTTAGGTCCAGTCCGATCTGGAATCTGACTAATCGTCATCTAGAACTGGGAAACTGAACAAGCGCAGGGGTCGGGAGGTCAGAGGTGGAACCATGTGTGATGGGTACAGCCTTTTCAGCCCTTGCTGATGAACTGTGCTGGGCAGGTGTTGGGTAGCTCCAGTGCTGGTTGGGTCAGTGTTGGGAGCGTCACTCAGACAGTGTAGGACTGTATTTAAAATCTGTTCTGGATTTGGGCCCTGGATCCTTTCCTGCTGGACCGGTTTCACCTGGGTTAGCGTGTCTGGACGGCTCTGACGGGCTGAAGTGAGAGAGTGCGGTGGCTTTGAAAGTCCCACGTCCCTGAGGTGCAGAGAGCTGTATCAGGCGCGTGCCGCTGGTAGACGGCAGTGTGGAGCAGATGTTAGTGTTCAGGAAGTAACTTCAGGTTTGATGACTCTCACTTCCTATGAGCTGATGGTGTTGAGTACGAGTGTGCTTGGTCATACGCAGTGCGCCGCTGGTGTGTCACTCTTACCCTTTATTACTGTCATAACCGGCGAATGACCCCTTATCACCTCACACTGACACACGCGACCTGTTTGATGTGGTTGGTTCAAAGGGAATAGTTAGCCGGCTGTTCAGATGTACCTGGTTTACCATTGACAGAGGAGCGCTGGGCGTCGTTAGGATCTCGTTGATCCTGATCCTGGATTACTGGTACTCGCCTGATGCTGCTCTGTAATTTTGGTGGACGTGATGTGAGAAGATGTGAAGATGCTGTGTTCATCTCTCTACAGCTGAGAAATATTAACACCATGAGCAGCACACAATGAGCGGCCCCTGGTTATCAGGACGGTTAGCCACTTATGCTATGCTAGCCTCCAAGTTTGGAATTACTAGGAAGCCATACAGGGTCGTTCCGCCATATTGGCAGGGGTCATGCGGTGTTCGCTCGCTGTGTCTAGGAGGTGGCGGTTTGGCTGTGGTTGGTCAGGCCTGTGTGTCACATGTGCGGGTCAAAGCCATGTAACAGAATTCAGATGTTATTGTAGAACTTTGTGATGGTCTGGATCTGCACAGATGGAATGCCGTTAGTGATCTGGGTGGGCTAATGCCCCCTCGTTTTTCCTTCACTTGATGTGTTTCCTAGTTGGCATGTGACGTATGTTGCTAAAGGCGTGTAGGTCGTCTGAAGCCCATTGTAGCCTACAGTGTACAGACGTATATTCAACAGGCAGATGTACCTCACCGACATTATGTATAATAGAAGATGGGCCATTTGGCCCGGTCACTTTCTGGAACCCCCGGTCCTCTGTCTGGCGCAGTACCTGGACGGGCACCTATCAGTCCTCTGCTCGGGATGAACTATTTGAAAAGTTCTCACCAACAATATTACATGTGCCACTGGCCGCTGTATGTGTCAAAACACATGCCTTGCACTTCGTTGGTTAACCAAGGTCATGTGACATTGTGACTAGCCCACCGACTAACCGCAGGTCAGCCCTCTCAATGCCAGCCCATTAGTAAGCTCCCGTCTGACTCACGAAGGTCCTCCATTCCACCCAGTCAGGAGAGTAAAGCGCCCGGTGTGTGTCGTATAGGTCGGATTATGATTTTAATAACGTACCCGTATCGGCCTAATTCCTTTTAGCCGGGAGTTAGCGAGCTAGCTCATGCGAATCAGGATGATTCTACAGTACATGATAAACGATGTTCGTCTTTATTCCATCAGGTTTATCGTGTCTGTTTTTTTCCCGTCTTAGCCTCAGACTACGGCATGCGTCTGCCGATCCTGCGGTCCAGTCCGGAAGATCAGGTCCTGTACCAGACGGAGCGATACCACGAAGACACGTTTGGGTACGAGGTGCCGATCCGGGAGGAGGGTGACTACATCCTGGTGCTGAAGTTCGCAGAGGTGTATTTCGCCCAGTCCCAGCAGAAGGTGAGACCTGTAGCGGAGACGTCCCTTCCCCATCACTTTACCGTCGAGCTTAGCTTTGGAATATCTTATCATTCTCATTCTCTCTCTCTCTCTCTCTCTCTCTCTCTCTCTCTCTGTCTCTCTCTCTGTGTCTCTCTCTGTCTCTCTCTCTGTCTCTCCCTCTCTCTGTCTCTCTCTCTCTACCTCTCTCTGTCTCTCTCTCTCTCAGGTGTTTGATGTCCGTTTGAACAGTCACATCGTGGTGAAGGATCTGGATATTTTTGACCGTGTTGGTCACAGCACAGCTCATGATGAGATTGTTCCGTTCTCCATCCGGAGAGGAAAGCTGAGCGTCCAGGGAGAAGTGTCCACTTTCAATGGAAAACTGACCATCGACTTTATAAAGGTGAGACGCACTGACGTAACCCCCCACGTTCCTCCTGCTAGCCTCCTGCCGTCGCGCTGCTAACGACACACCTACTGCTCAGTCGGTGGAGATGTTCAGTATCTGTAACAGACCTGATGGTGCGAGTTCTGACTCTGTATGACCTCGCACCGTCGTTTAAAACGATATGACCAACATAGTACATCATTAATGATGCTGCAAGACGTTACACAATATATTTATTTTTCCTGGAATTATTATTATTAATAATAATAAGAATGATAATAATAATAATAATAACACTACAATTCATTTTATATTATTTCTTTAGCTTTTTATTCAACCAGGCTAAATAAATGAATAAATAAATAAATAAGAATTGATTATGATGTCTGTCTAAAGAACCCCTGAAGAAGGGCGTATTTAAGGGTGTATGGTTTAGGCATCTGTCCACCTTAAATCCAGAAGTTGGTCCTGATGTATGTAATAACTGACCTTTAATTAAACCTACCGGTCATTACAAAATCCAGGACCGGAAGCTGGATTCAAGGTCCAGATTTAAGGGTCCCGAACTGTAGAAGGACGGTTGCTAAAGTGCTAAAGAGGCAGACGTCAGATGTGTCCCAGCTGATCCGGTGTGTTCGGGGTAACGAGGGGGGAGCGCTGCTCTGTGCGTTGTGTCCTACATGCTGAAACTGTGTATATATATACAATATAATATTACATAATGGTTTATGTGACACATCGTTTATCAATTTACACGGCCCGGCCAACATCGCCTCTGTTTGTATTTAATGAATAAATATTTGGGGGTCTCTGATTGGATAATTATGGCAGTGATTAATGTCCGTCAGCTGATAATAATTCCATTCCCCCCCACCGGCAGCGAGCAGCTTCTCATTCCTTAAACCACCATGGGGGAAGACATTCCCCATGAACACGGAAAAGATCTCACTGTGCTTCAGAATCAGGTCAGATTGTTATCCTGCATTAGGAAAAGAAACCACTGCGGGAAAGCTGGAATGACTGGAATTGGGTTCTGATCCATCCAGCACATTACCTGGAGGGAGAGTGGATAACTGGCAACCTTCCGGAGGAGATGTGGTCAGAAACACATCCTGAAACTCTGGGCAGTAGAACTTCCGACTGTTTAACAGTGACAGTAAGATCATTCCCACACGAGCAGAACTCCCAGGATCGGCACTGAACGGCTGTGTGGACGTAAGAAGACCGTGTGTTAGTGAGACTGACCAGGCTGGACTCTGTGGTCTGGTGAGTCCAGAGCGATGGGAGCATCAGGGGAGGAAGGGAAGCGCGGGAGTGTCCACCGTACAAGCCTCTGAAGGCAGTGTGGTGATCTGGGGGTCTTCAGGTGGTCAGGTCGAGACTCAGCAGCGTTATGTGGTAATGAGATGATGTCAGCTGACCTTATGAATGGACTCGGATCACCTGGTCGTCCCATCAATGGAGTTATTCTTTCCTGAGGGTGCAGCCATATTCCAGGATGACAATGCCGAGATTCATCGAGCAAAATGACTTCCCGTCATATTCAAATCATATTTAAATGCGCCTCACCTGCACAGAAACGCTGCTCTGCTTCACGCTCCTCCTGCTTCTCTGAGGTTTTGAGGCCGGGTATGACGTTCCTCAGATGACCCGGTACACCTGTGTGTCCTCGTCTGTCCGTCTGTCTGTATGTCATGGACAGGCTGAGTGATGAGCATATGACCGGAAGTGTGTCTGTGGATTTGCATTATATATAACTCACCATCTCTTTCTCCTGTATCCACGCAGGGTTACTACGACAACCCCAAGGTGTGTGCGCTGTATGTGATGAAAGGGAAGCCCGAAGGTGATTATTATTATTATTATTATTATTATTATTATTACTACTATTATTATTATTATTGTACACTGTATGTTGCTCGAATAGAGTCTATGATTATAGTCCTCCTGTACCACATGGAGGAGGGGGAGGGGGAGTCAGAGACCATGTATATATCATATGATCATATGGGAAAACTAGAGCTGGACAAAGAACACGCACAATGTACCTCCTCCACTGAAGTGCCAGTACTAAAGTATGCACCTTCAGATGTACTTAAGTATGGAGAGTAACAGTACTAAAGTATGCACCTTCAGATGTACTTAAGTATGGAGAGTAACAGTACTAAAGTATGTACCTTCAGATGTACTTAAGTATGGAGAGTAACAGTACTAAAGCATGTACCTTCAGATGTACTTCAGTATGGAGAGTAACAGTACTAAAGCATGTACCTTCAGATGTACTTCAGTATGAAGAGTAACAGTACTAAAGTATGTACCTTCAGATGTACTTAAGTATGGAGAGTAACAGTACTAAAGCATGTACCTTCAGATGTACTTCAGTATGAAGAGTAACAGTACTAAAGTATGTACCTTCAGATGTACTTAAGTATGGAGAGTAACAGGAGCATGGTTTATTACGGCTCTGTCCAATAGCTCAAAACAAAGCGACCGCTGTGACCTGAGTGGTGGGCACACTTCTCACTTCTCTCGTTTACCTGCTCTTCTCCACTTTGGTCTGATGTTGTTCCGGAAGTGCTCAGGTGGAGCTTTAGCTGTGTCGTCATGTTGTCTTCATGAAGGAGTCTTCCTCCAGGCCTCCCCCCAAACAAGCCGTACCTGTTCAGTCCTTTATTATTTCTACCACTGTCAGCTTGAACGTGCTGCCTGAGGCCTGCGGTGTCTGAGACTCTGCAGCTTCTCTGGGCATTGCACGAACTGACCTTGGGGTGAATTGGCTGGGACATCCACTCCTGGGAAACCCAGCAGCTGTCTGGAATGTTTTCCACTTGTGAATAATCTTCCTCGCTCTGGAACGATGGACTTGGAACTGTTTTGAAATGGCCTTGTAAGCCTTTCCAGATGGGCGGCTCTACAGGTGCCTCTCTAAGACCATTGCTGATGGGTTACTTCCTCGGCACCTGAGTGCTCCTCTGTCCTCTGCGTTTATAGAGGTGGACACACGTGCTGCAGACAGTTAACCAGAGGCGGCACCTGGCGGCTACGAACCCTCTTAATACCTATGGAAGCTCGGCCCGCATCCCCGGCCAGAAGCTCGGCCCCCTCCCCTATAATCCAGATCTTGGCCAGAGCAGGAGCAGTTTAGGCACCCAGCATTAGTTATGGTGATGCATCCCGGCAAAAAGTGATCCACGGTCGTGAGACAGTAAATCTGAGGCTTCCAGTTAGCCGGCTAAACGTGTCTGTGTCCGTGTCCGTGTCTGTGTGTCCTGTTTTCCCAAGTCTTCTCCACATTCTGTCCATTTTTAACACTCGCCTTTTTGCCGCTTTCCTCCCAGACGTGCCGAAGCTCCAGCCGCACCCCGGTCTGGAGAAGCGGGAGGAGGATGAAGAGGAGGAAGAGGTGGAGGTAGGAGAGGACGGGGTGAAGAAAAGCACCTCCACCTCCCCGAAAAAACCTGTCCGCTCTGGCCCGCGAACGCCGAACCCGTACGCTGCCGACAACAGCAGCCTGATGTTCCCCATCCTGGTGGCTTTCGGGGTCTTTATCCCAACACTGTTCTGCCTCTGCCGCCTGTGAGGGGCGAGCGAGGTAGGGAGGGGGCTCTGGGGGCGGACAGCAGGCTGTGGAGGGGTCGGGTGGGGAGGGGGGGGTTCAACACGAAGGGACATGGACACAAAAACAAGACGGCGAGAGAGAGTGGTTGTCAGGGTTTGCGTTTTGCTCTTGCTTAGCAGGAGCGCGATGACATCAGCAGGAGTTAAAGGAATAGTTCCGTCCAAAGTGCTAACGGCGCTGACGGCGCTGACGCCGGGTCCTGAGCAGCCGCAGTGTTTCAGGAAATAGATAACCAGACGCAGAGGGAGGTGGAGAACCTACACGCTCCACACCACATACACACGTGACCAACTTCCACCCCAGCACTTACAGGGTCTGAAATTCTGTTGCCACTAGCTAGCTGTATGCTAACTGCAGACGGCTAGCTCCACCCAGGCCATGTTAGCAGTTAGCGCGAGCTATTCCTTTAAGTGAGCTGGTTAATTTATTCGTGTGTTTGTGTTTGTGCACGTTTTGAGCTTTCCGACAGCAGTATGTTCCACACACAGCCAAGACAGGACTGACCACTTTCCTAACCAGGTGCGTCCGGTCTGACCAGAAATGACGGGGCGAAACTCGGAGCGCTGCTTGTGATTGGCTGCCCTGCCTTTTATTTTGTTTTGATTTTTTTTGTGACTAGCAAGGCCATATATAAAGGTGTGACTTTACTGATTCAGCAGTCTGACAAGGGAAACTTTGTTCATCCCAGTCTGTTATTCCTCCTCCAAGCTCCTCCATCCCTCGGTTTGACAGCTATGCGGTGCCTAACCTTCCCTGTAGGCAGTGTAACCATGTTGTTTCCAACCACACGTGTTTGGTTTTCCTTTCAGAGGTTTGCAGGAGAGATCTGAAGTTTCCTCTTCAGCATTTCAGAACTAGGAGAAACGGATTTTCCCAAATCCTTAAACGTGCCCACCTCCATGCTCATACTGGGGGGCAAAATAATATTTCTGCTGTATAAGACCGTTTAGCATTTAGCAAGGCATGCCGATTAGCACGAGATCGCCGAATGTGCCCAGTTTGAAAATGGTAATGATGATGATAAAATAATTTATAATAAAATAAATAAATAAATAGCGCTGGCCTTTTGGGTCCTAGAGACCGCAGAGTATTATTATTTTAGGATTCTGGCAGCTTGGTAATTCATGTCATCGCTGGTTTATGGTCCGTTTGCCCGGCTCCCACCGTGATCGCTGGATAATGATGGGATTTGGTGATGCCTCCTGCTGCGGTGGTTAGAGGGGAGGGCGCTTGGTCATTGTGCCTGCGTAATCAGTGCTGTTAGCGGCAGGCTAATTACCATCACAAGCGGCTGATGGCTAATTGGAAGATGAAGGCGAGCGCGGTTCTGATCAGGACGCCTGCTATTTTGCGGTCCTCTTTGATTTTCTTTGATCTTTGTTTCCCCTTCGGACCCACAGAGTCACCGTCATGGCCTTGCTCCTCCTGACGTGACCCTCCAGGCCTTTTTTTATGGCATCACCAAAGAGATTTTAGTTGGGTTAGGTTCTTTGTTTGTTCTGTCAGCGATGGGCCCCTCGGTAGTGGTCTCGGAAAGACTGATCGGTGCTATGGGGAAGAAATGTCCGGTTATTACAGATTTATGATTTGTGTTTGTGAACGTTTCTTCGCCAGGATACACGGTGTGACGTGTTAGCTATTCAGAAGCTAACTCTGAAAAGCTTTGGACCCTGTTTAGCCTTTTAAATGAATCGTTCAATCCAGAAAACAAATGTAGCTGATCAGCCAAGACCTGTTAGCATCTTTAGGCTAATCCAGCTAACAAGTCATTTATTTAGCAGCAACAGAACTGAAATTAGCCACCATTGTGGTTGGAAGTCCTGGTTGCCCGGATACTCTGCCCTGATTGACCTCACACTTGCCTCAAAGTGTGTGGAGGTGTTCAGTAAACTTGAATAGACTTGATGATGCGGATTTTGACACTTTAATGACAGATGTGACAGCCTGCAGACGGTTAGCATGCTTGTTAGCTGTGTTAGCCTCTTAGCCCCAGTGCTAAAGCTAAAGAAGCTTCAGACGCCAAACGTGATGTGGCTGATCAGCTATTTTCGTGACAGACATTTTTATGGATAAGTGCCAGTTTTTTTCTTTTCTTTCGTTTTTTCTTCCCGTCATTTCAGCGTGGCATGTTGGGGGCCCTCACTCCTTCACTCTCTCCCGCCATCACTGCCATTTTCTGCCTGATATGATTTTCAGATGGCGCCTGGTGTTGTTTTTTGTTATCTGCATTATTCTGTTTTGTGAGGTGTGTGTGGTATTAGCGCTCCTCTTGCTGAGTTATTAGCTCTGTTTGCTAACGGTACACATGCGTTTATCGCTGTAGCATGTTCGTGTCCCAGTCTGGGTGGCCAAACGTTCTCATGACCCTGATTGTATTATTCCGCTTCGCTGTGTCGTTTTTATCTCTGAATTAAATTAAATGGAATGAAATGATGAAATGACGGCCGTGAGCGCTGGTGAGCTCAAGGATTGGTTTGATCTGTCTTCAGTCGATAGTTTAGCCAAAAAATTGAATTTGACCAGTTCCCCCCCCTCATTAGCCCAGAAAACCAGGACATGTTGGAGGTCTGAGGTTTGCTTTCTTAGATTTAGCACAAGAGCTATGAGGCTAACATGGCTAACAAGCAACTGACGTGCATATCTGCTAATTAGCATGGTGCTAACTGCGTGCCTCTCTCATAATCCCTGACAGACTTAGTTTAGCTGTTTTTGACGCTGTATGGCCTCGTGTCCATTGCAGGCCTGAACACAGTTAGCTAGTCGTGTGGTGGCCACAGAACCATTTGGTGGGATGGTGTAACAATGTAACTGTTCGTGGATTGGTTCTGCGTTGTGCTTTGCTCACATGGATGCCAAATCTAACACCAGTTAACAAACAGGGCAGCTAACCAGGAAAGAGTAGCGGGTTAGCATTAGCTTAGCTAGCATGCTGCCTATGATGTTGGAGGGACAGAAAGCAGAAAGCTAGCAAACTTCTCCCTCCTAGCTAACTGTAGCTAGCTAGCTCCTAGCTAGCTTTAATCCAAACACCCCAGTAGACATTTGATTACACTAACTGGTGCTCTTTTACCACAAGTATAGACAATAAAAACGTATGGCAGAGAGAGCAAAGTTGACTCAGTGCTAAGGCCGAAAATTTGGTTGTTTGGTGCGGTAGCCTCCTAGCTAATGCCAGCAGGCTCCTTTCTCCTAGCTAGCTTAGCTAGTTGGTTTGACTCGACTATCTGGTGCTCTTATCATAAGTATTGACAATGAAAACTTAGAACCGTGAGAGCAAAGTAGACTGACTGGTGTTGGAGTGGCAGAAAGCTGAAATCAGACTTATGTATTTTTTATTTTACTTAAGTATTTGCCTGCTAGGCTAAGCTAACATAAGTGCTTCCCACCGTAGTACAGGCTCAGTTCCAGCGAATTGATGATTAAAAATCGGTTTAGAGGATAAAGACTCAAACCTGAGACAGCTTCTGATATCTGGTTTTGTAGAGAAACAGAAAAACTTATATAAAATTGTTCAGTGTTGCTTGGAGACGGCTCGGATACGCTAATGCTAACGCAGTTGCAGCGCAGATGCAGCTCATACTTTGGCCTGACTGAGGAAAAATGGGATAAAAGAATAGCTAATCTGGAATAGGAGTTGCTAAAAACAGCAGGAGCAGAATTCCAAGTCCGTTGGAGATTTCTTAGCAACACCACACGGTTTAGGGGCACTTGGGCATGTATTTAGTAGTTAGCACCATGCTAATTAGAGGAGCATTAACAACTGCTGCATGTTGGCTATTGGCCTCATAGCACCGATGCTAAAACTACAGAAGCTTCAGACACCAAACATGTCCTGGCTGATTGACTACATGGGGGATAAAGAAGGGGAAAGATGTGCGAGGTTTGTGCTAAGCCATCGTCCGAACCCCCTCCGTATGAGGTTCTGCTCGGGCCTGGATCGAGAGGCTTGCATTGAGTTTCATGCCTTCGTTTCGGCCTTGTTTATAGTTTCCTACTAAACATCAGAAAGCAATCATGAAAGAAGCACCTTTTGTGGTTTATTAGAGGAAGGTTTAACGATCATCGGCGCCAAAGTGGTGTATCTGTTCCTTTACACAGTGTGTGTATATAAGGTACGTTGGACACACGGATTGTTGTGTGACATACGGTTATTTGAGTTTTTTGTCTTTGGAATATTTGGAATAATATTGTTGCTGTTATTTTGTCGTTGTTGTCGTCGTCGTTGTTATTAATGTTGTTATGGGGGTCTGGGGTTTTTATGGCACTGAGGAGTGGCCTTGCTGCTGGATGTGCTGATGTCAGGGTCTTGTTGACCTTTGACCGGACAGTCAGGCTAACCTACGTAGGCTGACGGAGGAAAGAAATAATGAGGCTAGTTACAGGACCTGGGTTCTTTTTTTTTTTTTTTTTTTTTTTGTAATATTTTATAATTTAAGTGGAAATGGATTGATATTGAAATGGGTTTGAAAAGTAGTCGCTGTTTCCTCAGGATCTTTTGATTGATTGACTTTTATAATGGTTTTATTGGTGAAATTATTTTAATTTTAATTTTTTTTTTGCTGCTGCTGTTGTTTTAAAAGCATTGCTCGTTTTGCCCTTGGCTTACCTTTTATTATTTTGTTGCCTTGGTTTTGAATACATCCGTATGTGCTTTATCGTTGTGAGTGTCTTCTTTTTAATGGTTATTTTTTATTTTCCAGTTTTGCTGTGTTGCTGGATCATTTTGCATGCCTGTATCTTTTTTTTTTTTTTTTTTTTTTTTTTGGGTCTCCCGAACAGAAGCGCACCGAAGCGCACCGTTGGCTCTTTTCTTACCAAATACATACATCCTACGACACAGCCAAAGACTGCCTTCATGCATAGTGGTACACATTCGATGCATGTGATGTATCAAGTGCTGCACAGACGCCTGGGTGTACAGAGCTAAAGGTGATGGAGACTTATCTCTGGTTTTGTTGAACACTCCTCTGCTGGACTCCCTGTTAACCCCCCCCACCCCTACACGTCTGATGAATTTGGGAACTGGTGAAGGGGCTACACTCTGCAGTCTTTAGGGAAAATTAATCCGAAGCAGGAGCTGCAAACTCATGCTGTTTCTTTTTAATAAATGTGCTATTTTATCTAAACTGGTTTTCACGTTGAGTCATTTTGTGTCTGTATTGTTAAGAGAGCAGTCTCTGCAATCCGGGATATAAAAACAACTATAATTTAAGGTGGCCAGATTATTTAGGTATTGAACACCTTGCCTGAACCTTTAACAGGAAGCTATTAAGTGTGTTCAGCTAACTGTCTGAAGTTAAAGTCTGTTTTTAGACAAAGGTAACTCGGGTGGGTTTGCATAGTGTAACTATGAATCAGCTCTAAAATAGCGGTTGTGGTTTCCATGCCGTTGCTCCATGTCTAGAACACACAAACATTTTATTGACTGTCTAGAACCACCAATGAACCTACACGTCTTCTGAGTGTGTATGGAATGTTGGTGATGAAAATCTGGAAAACCTGGAAATACTAAGTTTCTTTGGGGGACTATTTGACCTCACAGCGCCCTGCAGCATGTATTCCCCCCCCAATGAATGGAGTTTAATGCGGAGATCTTCTCCACACTATCATAAACAGCGTCTCAGACATCAGGCAGCGTATTCAGAACCACCTCATGTAGGAACTTCCTGTGAGGGAGCTTTTAGAGGGGACATCTGGTTACCTTCACCACCACTGGGAAGCAGTCTTGACTTTAAGCTTCTCTAGAATTCAGTTTCACACCGGGCCATTCTGAATGATTCTTTATATCATAGTCAAGTGACTATGCAGGAATTTCCTTGAGTCTATTTTTTATTTTATTATTATTATTTTTTTGCTGCTAAACAAATAATAAAATGTACAAATATGATCAGGGTCGTAGATTATTAAATAAAAAGGAATTTGGTTCGAATACAAATATAGTATAGTATATAATAATAGTATTCCAAATTTAAAGTTCAGTTTAAATTTTAAAATAAATTATCTTATTAACCACGAAAAATTTGCAGCGCGCGTATTAAGGAAGTAAACACGGCGCATTAGGTCTCCATGGCAACTTCGGAACACCTTCAGCCAATCAGCAGCGTCGCACGCTCTCGGCGTGGCTTCTCCATAGTGACGCGCGACGCCATCTTAAAAAACGAGTGGCTCTCGCGTAGTGAGGGGAAGGCGATTCCGTTTAGTGAACCGATTCGTTCGAACTGTCCGTTTCAACGAATCAAACGTCCAATCAGGAAATCAGTGATTTAAAAACCAAATCAAATTCGAACTCATTTCAATTAGTGAACAAATACAGTTTATACACGTTCCACCGGCTGAATTATAGTTATCCTCATCATCTAACAGACTCCGAGTTCAATGAGTCTGATGCTGTGCTCGCGAACACTCTGTAAGACCACATTCAAACTCGATCCCCAAATTAATTTTAATAAATGAAACTATGAAAGACTGTTGTATTGAACCGTATTGTAAGTCTTCGGTCAGCAGTATATATGTTATAAAAAATTTCTATAAAAATCTGCTTGATCCAGTGAATCGGTTCGACCTGCTTATTAAAGAGAACCTGTTCAGACGAGTCGATTCGTTTAAGAGTCAAGCATCGCTACTCTCTCACGCTTAAGAAAACGGACGGACGGACGGAGCTCGCGAGGAGAAGGAAAAACACCGAACCCTAAAGACGATCATGAGCGCTCCGAGACCGCGACACGAACCGGCGGCTGCCGCCGTTACTGGCCCTGAGTCCTCCGGGGAGAGGAAGCAGGGCGGCGGCGCGCTAAAGCGGCTCAAACCCCGCCGGAGCCAGACGGACCGGCGGCCCGCCACTGAGGAGGAGCTGCGCGGGCTGGGAAGAGCCATCACTCCGGAGGAAGTGCTGGGGCTTCGGACAGTCACTCGGGGTGAGAACGGGGTGGAGGAGGAAGGGCTAACGGCCCGTTCTGCTCGCGGTTTACATGGCGAACATGAGCAACCCGGTTCGAAAGCGTTTAGAACCGGGACTGGTAACATTATAGAGCTTTAGCGGGGCACTACATTACCCAGCGTTCATAGCGTGCAGCACAACATTCCACAGTTATTTAAACTAGTTTATTTTATATTATTATTATTATTATTATTATTATTATTATTATTATTATTATTATTATCTTCATTTAGTGAAGATCGGCGTCCTCGGTACCGGTTCTGCCTTAGTGCTGCTCTGAGTTCAGAAACCCGCAGACCCTTCAGATTGCCCTGCTACTCAGTACAGCTAGCTGCTCTCATTACAGGAGAAGTTCACCGAGGTTTCCGAATTTGTGCGGTCAGGGATCGGGAGCTACAGGGTCGTTCAGAGTGGCCTGCTGTGAAACGGCTCGTTGACTCCTGTTCAGTCTTTGCAGAGATTTCTTTAGAGTGGTGGTGATGGGAACCAGACGTCTCCATGTCTACAACACAGATGTATCCCAATTATTTACCTTCCATGTTATGGTAAGACAATGACGTCACTTATGTACTCATAACCATTTCAGGAAGTAGCTTCCTGCGAGGCAACCTTTGGAGGTAGACGTCTGGTTCCATTGACCACCATTATAAACCGTTCTTGACTCGGTTAGTATCTCTGGACCGGAGCATTTCACACTAAAGCGATCTGATAGACTCTGTTTGCATCTTAACCGTCTGATTAATCAGACAATTGTAAAAGTTACTGGACTTCCCCTTTAAAGCTTGCTCAGATTACAGATTATCCCCTGAAATGTTTTAGATGCGAGTTTGGAGAAGTTTTAATCCAGATTTGAAGTAGTACCAGTCTTTAACTGCTGATGTCTGAGGTGTCCAGCGAGGGTTTGTCATTTGTAATAGCGGTCCACTTTCTTATACCCAGATTAAACGGACTGACATGGATTATAGTACAGTATAGTATAGTCTCAGGCTGGGCTTAATCCAGGCCTGACTTCCTGTTTGTGTGTTAGGGGAGTGCTTTAGCCAAGACAAGATAAACTCAGCTGCTTTGTGATGGTTTTGTAGGGCCGACTGTTTAAGGACCACTCTCCCAGACCCTAATGCACTTTGAGCCTAGACTAAAATGAATGCTCTATGGTCAGTAGCAATTGATGTCGCAGCCTAATCCAAGACTAGGCCTAATCCAAGATGGGATAGCAGGCTTTGAGGAGTATTTATGCTGACCTAAGCGGCTCCAGTCTCTCAGCTGTCTCAGTCATGTGTGTCTGAATAATAAACTCTGTGATTGACAGACTACCTGTGTAAGCCCGAGGACAACGTGTACAACATCGATTTCACACGCTTCAAAATCAGAGACCTGGAGACGGGGACAGTGCTCTTCGAGATCGCCAAGCCTCCGCACACAGGTGGGCCAGTCTGTTTTTGACCCGTCAGATTTAAAGCTGCTGGTTTTGTTACTGTGCCGTTAAGACTGATGTATGTAAATAACCCCCACCCCCATATACCTTCAGTGTGTGGGTGGAGCCACAGGGGGCACTACAATCTGGGCCCAAACTGAACATCTGGTTTTGTTTCAATTATACTTGGAAATAAAGTTGTAGAGTTTTGAAAACTGGTCTGTACTGTATTCAGATTAAAGCAGGTGGTCCTGTGGAGGTCTTGGTCCACATAGCTCTGCCTGTCTCAGTCCTGTCTCAGTCCTGTCTCCTCCAGTGAAGCTCCAATCAGAGGCTTTCACACTAATTTGTGGCACCCTGTCAGTAAAGCTCCCAGGGAACACACCACCGAATATGTAGAAGCTCTGATTGATTATGACAGTGATCTCATGGGTACTGGGTCACTCTGAGTTAACGGTAGAGGTTGTGCGACAAACCTCATTAGTGCTGATGTATATCTGGTGCTGCTGCTGTAACGCAGGTACACATTGGGATGTAGTGACCCCGCTGGACAGGTCAGAGACCCAGCTGCTGATCTGATCTGAGGCCTGTAATATCGACTGGCTGGTATTTGTCATCTACTAAATTTTACAGCCAGCAGGTCTAGCACGTCCAGTTGGGTAAGATGATGCAAGCTGTTAATTCCTTTAAAAGGTGGCTGTAAAATAATTTCGTTTTTAGAGTGATGTGCTAAGCTGATTGTTTTTGGAAGTGATGGTTGTGTGATATTGTAAATCTGTCTTAAAGTCTTAGTCTTAAAGCTGTGCTGTTTATGGGATTTGGAGCCCCCTCTGGTGGACATGTGTAACTGCCTTGGCTTATTGAAAGAGGACTCTGTATAAACTTGGTAAAGGTTGGGCCTTCTGAGAATGTGATCTCTACACCCTTATCTCTATTATCAATCATCAGCTCTTCATGTTGAATCTAAGCATTGAGCTGGGCCTTTTTTCTGAGCCTGTGTGTGATGTTGATATGTAAAGATGGACCTCTGAATGGCTATTCCAGGCTTTACAGAGCGACCCAGCAGGTCATGCTAACGGAGCATGTTAGATACCATATCTAGTTCATATCTGACATAAAACAGCCTTTAAACACATTCAGATTAATATAGGCAGTATTATAGATCATATACTGGTCTTTCAGGCTGCACCTTAGTGTTTCAGTGCCGTCACCTGCGGTGCAAAAAGTCCTCATGTTGTGTTCACATTTCCTCTGACCCTCATAGATCTGGATGAGGAGGACGAGGAGAACGTGGACGTGGACACCAGCGCTGGACGTTTTGTCCGTTACCAGTTCACCCCGGCGTTTCTGAAGCTGCGTACAGTCGGAGCCACGTATGTCCACACTCACACACGAAGGGTCTAGGTACCACGTCGTTCTAATGCACTTGGTATTAAAGCAAATACAAACCAGGCTTTACAGGACGGTGCAGTACAACAAGGCTCCTAACAACCACCTGGGAGACCAGGTAGACCCACCAACACCTCCACTTCAGATGAAGAGCACTTTCATTTCTGAGAGAGAGGAGAACATGAAGCTCCACTCCTGCTTCAGATCTGAGTGCTTCTCTCCATCCTTCTTCCACCGTGAGAAGACACCTCCTCACTATGGTGGTCTGAAAGGAGGTGTAGCTGTGTGAGAAGCTCCTCACTGAGAAAAGGAGACACACGCATTCAATAATCCTTTTGTTAAGCCACAACACGTTGACCTTGCCTCTGGGTTCTAGCCTCTACTGTAGTAGCTGAGGTTCTCGTTACTTGAATAGATCTGGAACACAGAAACTACTCAGTTATGGTTCTAGATCTCTCCTGGTGGAAAGGAGAAGAGTCCTTACACCAGTGAAGAACAACACACAGTTTGGTGCCCCTGGGCTCTGACGTTACTAGCTAGCTAACCTGGCTAACATCGTTAGCGCCTAAGGGCAAAGCTAAACTGGCCCGAGTGGAGACCCTTGTTATGAACCCACATCCTCATGTTTTGGTCATTAGGCTCAGACGAGCTGACAAGGAGACCGCTAGCTAGGTAGTTAAGGTGGAGCCAGCTAGCTAGCCAGCTGAGAGGGCGTCATAGCAAGAAGCACCCTATGAAAGCCACAGTCTAGTCAACACCAGTGAATGTGTGTGGGAATATTGGGGACTATGATGAACCGAACACTGGAGGTGTTGCTGATGAAAGGTGGTGTTTGGCCTCTGCACACTGCTGTGATGTAATCTTCACCATCTTAGCATCATGAAGTCACACGAGCTGGTCCACGGTGGCTCTGTTCATCGCTGAGGTGAAGGGACGCGGGTTTCTTCCCAGGAGAGTGCGACTTGGTCACCGTGTCTGCTCAGCGCTGACGGACGGGAGCCGCTCCGTGTTTACTCACACGTAGAGACAAAGGCTCTGTGTGCGGCCGGTCCTGATGAATAAGTCATGAGACAGACACAGTCCGGGTGTTCATGTCACACCAACAAAGAGTAACACGCTACCACGTTATTTACAGTGTGGAGAACTGATGGTAGCTGCAGGGTGGTAACTCGGTAACTCGGTAACACTAATAGACATCCAATAATGACATGGATTTATGAGGATTAATAGGGAAGCACTGATACGGGCACTGTGGGCTGATATCCAGTATCTGTACATGTTTGTTTATCTCTCTCTCTCTCTCTCTCTCTCTCTCTCTCTCTCTCTCTCTCTCTCTCTCTCTCTCTCTCTGTCTCTGTCTCTGTCTCTGTCTCTGTCTCTCTCTCTTTGTCTTTCTCTTTGTCTTTCTCTTTCTCTCTTTCTCTTTCTCTCTGTGTCTCTTTGTCTCTGTCTCTGTGTCTCTCTGTGGCATTACTTTAAGGACTCCTCCTGAAGAACTCTCGACTCTGTTTCTGGTTCTGCTCTCTCTCAGTCTCTCTCTGCTCTCTCATCTACGAGTCTCCCTCTCTCCCGGACGACCCTGAGTCCCTGCTCCTCTCTCTCTCCTCTCTCTCTCTCATCTATCTCATCTCTCTCTCTCTCTCTATCTCTCTCTCAGGAAAGTGTTTTACTGTATGAAGATCGGCCGGTCCTAATTTCACGGCCGCAGATTGAAAGGCATTACTTTAAGGACCCGCCTCCGTGAAGAACACTTCTAGCTTTGATTTCGGGTTTCTGCATCATTTTTACAGCGCAGAAACTTATTGGGTGAGCAATATCTACGAGTTCCCAGGCCCTACCGGACGACCTGAGTGTGCACCTGTGAGTGGTCAGTCAGCTTGGTCCTGTATCACACAACATCCTCAGTTTAAAGGCCCAGTTTTTATCTGTCTGACCAGTAACCTGTCAGCTCATAGCCCTTAACACCACAGGATAGAGCCAGATGTGCCGAACACATTCAGAAATGATATATATATATATATATATATATAATTTATTTATTTTTTTAAATGTGTGTGTATATATATATATATATTATATATATATATCTCCAATCAGGAAAAATCCACCTTTACCAGCTGAAGTGAAATATTGAACTGACCTCTGATTGACCCCCAGTCTGACTCGGCTTGGGTTACCCTGGACACGACTGAGGACACGAAGGCCCTGAAGCCCAGCTGCTGTCTGACCAGTCACATCCTCACTCCTTTATCTCTACACCAACACTGTCCCTTCATCCCTTTATCCATCCCCAACACTGTCCCTTCATCCCTTTATCCATCACCAACACTGTCCCCTCATCCCTTTATCCATCCCCAACACTGTTCCTTCATCCCTTTATCCATCACCAACACTGTCCCCTCATCCCTTTATCCATCCCCAACACTGTTCCTTCATCCCTTTATCCATCACCAACACTGTCCCCTCATCCCTTTATCCATCCCCAACACTGTTCCTTCATCCCTTTATCCATCACCAACACTGTCCCCTCATCCCTTTATCCATCCCCAACACTGTTCCTTCATCCCTTTATCCATCACCAACACTGTCCCCTCATCCCTTCATTCCTTTATCCATCACCAACACTGTTCCTTCATCCCTTCATTCCTTTATCCATCACCAACACTGTTCCTTTGTCCCTTCATTCTTTTATCCATTACCAACACTGTTCCTTCATCCCTTCATTCCTTTATCCATCCCCAACACTGTTCCTTCATCCCTTTATTCCTTTATCTCTACACCAACACTGTTCCTTCATCCCTTCATCCCTTTATCTCTACACCAACACTGTTCTTTTGTCCCTTCATTCCTTTATCCATCCCCAACACTGTTCCTTCATCCCTTTATCCATCACCAACACTGTTCCTTCATCCCTTCATTCCTTCATCCATCCCCAACACTGGTCCTTTATCGCTTCATTCCTTTATCCATCACCAACACTGTTCCTTCATCCCTTCATTCCTTCATCCATCCCCAACACTGTCCCTTCATCCCTTCATTCCTTCATCCATCCCCAACACTGTCCCTTCATCCCTTCATCCCTTTATCAATCCCCAACAATCCCTCATTACTTCATTCCTTTAGCTGACTTACAACCCAGATACCTGAGACTCCACCCAGACTCACAGTCTAGAGACTCTGCCTCCAACCTTAGAGCTTGACTCTGACTCACAACCCAGAAACATGACCCACGCTCACAACCCAAAGACCCAAGACTCAGCTAGGACCTCCAAGATTTGAGACTCTGCTCAAACACACTCCCCAGAGCCTTGACTTGATTCGCAACCTCAGAGACCTCCTCTGGATTCACAACCCAACAGCTAGAGACTCCAAATCAACTTGCATTCCAGGGACTCCAGACTCGACTCAGACACTCAAGCCTCGAGACATGCGTTGTGAACATCTGAACCAGTTTGAATAAAGTTATCATTTTTAAACTGTTTATTTTGTTAGAATGACCTTCACTCCGAATCCTAAACTCTTTCTCTCCGCAGTCCGTCAGATGGTGGAGCACCCATACGAGACGAGATCGGACAGCTTCTACTTTGTGGACAACAAACTCATCATGCACAACAAAGCAGACTACGCCTACAATGGAGGCCAATGACGCTGCTGAGGGAGTGCAGGATGTATGTGTGAATGAGTATGGTATAACGATAGGACCGCCCCTTCACTCCAAGCACATCATGTGTCTTCACCAGCCTCTCTCTCTGTCTCGCACACGCCCCCTCCGCCACTGGACCTGCTGTTTCAGCGTTCCGTTCCCCACGCTGCTTCCACTGCCGAGAAAAAGGAACCACCCGCCTGCTCCACCCCGAGCTACTCAGTCCAGGAATTATTCATACCCCACGCCCCCCACTGTGTGGGAACGCCGCGTCCCTCCTTCCATCCCACGTTCAGTTTGGCTTTAACATTGGGATCAGTGGACTCATCTTTTCTTTGCCTGATCAGACCTGTGTGGTTTCACTTCAAAGAATTCCCCTGTCTAGGCTCCGCCCACAAACGGGCTTTTTTCATATCTACTGTTACATGGATGGACAGCCTTCACAGAACACACGACGTCTATACCACAGTACCTACATTTAGAGCTTAGAGTTATACACTCCACCTAATGAGAAACTGTAGAACAGACTCAGTCTATACCACAGTACCTACATTTAGAGCTTAGAGTTATACACTCCACCTAATGAGGAACTGTAGAACAGACTCAGTCTATACCACAGTATCTACATTTAGAGCTTAGAGTTATACACTCCACCTAATGAGAAACTGTAGAACAGACTCAGTCTATACCACAGTACCTACATTTAGAGCTTAGAGTTATACACTCCACCTAATGAGGAACTGTAGAACAGACCCAGTCTATACCACAGTACCTACATTTAGAGCTTAGAGTTATACACTCCACCTAATGAGAAACTGTAGAACAGACTCAGTCTATACCACAGTACCTACATTTAGAGCTTAGAGTTATACACTCGCCCTAATGAGAAACTGTAGAACAGACTCAGTCTATACCACAGTACCTACATTTAGAGCTTAGAGTTATACACTCCACCTAATGAGAAACTGTAGAACAGACTCAGTCTATACCACAGTACCTACATTTAGAGCTTAGAGTTATACACTCCACCTAATGAGAAACTGTAGAACAGACTCAGTCTATACCACAGTACCTACATTTAGAGCTTAGAGTTATACACTCCACCTAATGAGAAACTGTAGAACAGACTCAGTCTATACCACAGTACCTACATTTAGAGCTTAGAGTTATACACTCCACCTAATGAGGAACTGTAGAACAGACTCAGTCTATATACCACAGTACCTACATTTAGAGCTTAGAGTTATACACTCCACCTAATGAGAAACTGTAGAACAGACTCAGTCTATACCACAGTACCTACATTTAGAGTTTAGAGTTATACACTCCACCTAATGAGAAACTGTAGAACAGACTCAGTCTATACCACAGTACCTACATTTAGAGCTTAGAGTTATACACTCCACCTAATGAGAAACTGTAGAACAGACTCAGTCTATACCACAGTACCTACATTTAGAGCTTAGAGTTATACACTCCACCTAATGAGAAACTGTAGAACAGACTCAGTCTATACCACAGTACCTACATTTAGAGCTTAGAGTTATACACTCCACCTAATGAGGAACTGTAGAACAGACTCAGTCTATACCACAGTACCTACATTTAGAGTTTAGAGTTATACACTCCACCTAATAAGAAACTGTAGAACAGACTCAGTTAGGTTACCATTAGGTGGAGTGTATAACTCTAAGCTCTAAATGTAGGTACTGTGGTATATACTGAGTGGTGCAGGCTCCTGGTAGAAGGTCAGTTGTACCGGTGTTCTGTGTAGCGTGTTCAGCTACTCAGTTGTGTAAAGACAGTTGTGTGCGGAGCATGGACGGGTTAGGAGTCTGAAGCTGTGGTGATCTAATCTGAAGTGCATTGTGGGATATTGTTCTGTCCAGTGTTGAGGCTCAGATGTGTTTGGAGGAAGTGAGGCTTGTTTGTGTGAAAGGCTCCGAATGCAGGACATACAGGAGACCACAAGACCGGGTCCGAGCTTATCTCTAACCACGTGGAAACGGAGGACTGTGTCCACACCGCATGTTCCCACACCTGCTGCAGCTTCCCACGGCTAATGCTAACGCTAGCGAAGCCATGCGGTCGGACTGTGGAGATAAGGAGTCCCCAGCCTAACCTCAGTCAGCTGTAGCAGCTTCCCACTGACTTCCATTCTGAGTGTCCTGCTCTGTCCTGCGTACGGTGGAGCAGGTAGTGCTGATTCATCGTGGGACACGGACACAGCGGGTGGAGGTTGGGTTGGAAAAGGCTGGAGTGGTTCTTTAAAGGCCCTGAAACCAGAAACTGAGCACTGCTGTGGGAACCCATGAGCCCGAGCTTGATCAGCGGCAAGGGGAACGGGTTTAACTGGGATTTTAAGGGGGGGCTGTTTAAGGGGGGGCTGTTTAAGGGGGCGCTGTTTATGGGGGGGACTGTTTAAGGGGGGGCTGTTTACGGGGGACTGTTTAAGGAGGACTGTTTGGTGGGGGGGGACTGTTTAAGGGCGGGCTGTTTAAGGGGGGGCTGTTTAAGGTGGACTGTTTAAGGGGGGCCGTTGAGAGGGGACTGTTTTGAAATGGTCGTTAGATAGGGGTTACTCCTCTGAAGCTCGCAGTGTGGGAATGAGCTGATCAGACTTGGTACCTCCGCTCCACTCGCCCCGTCAGTGCTACTGTACAGGTTCCGTTAGGAGGTCCACTGAAGCTCGTTGGAGGCGTTTGATCTCCTGGTCTGCTCTGGGTGTTAATCCCGGGAGCCTGGGCTCCGTCTGTGTTTGACGTGTGCGAGTGCTCTCAGTGTCGGGGACATCTGTGTTTGTCCGTTAGTGTTGAGTTCGTGTCTGATGCAGAAGTGTAGGCTGCTCAGCAGCTCGTTATAGGTCCTGCTGGTTTCCTGAACGGCGTCCTGTAAAACTGGGAAAGTGGAATCATCTTAAATCCGGCCGGTCCTCTAGTGTTTCTCCACGTATCCAGTACTGTAAGGATGCTCACTCTCATGTCTGGATATCTGTGCTTGTTAAAATACACGCTTCGCCGCTTTCAGAACTAAGACCTCGTATCTCTGACGGGTTAGAAACCTAGATCCTTTGAAGCTTTTTACTGAGTACCGTCAGGACATTCCTTCAGTTCCTTATCATAACAATACTTCATCATCATAATCATAACAAGTACTTCTAAATTATGTTTTAAAAAAATTAAAGGACATCAAGAACTAGTGTAGTGAGATGATCTGATTCCATTAGCAGGTATTATTATTATTATTATTATTAATCTAAGACTGTAGTGAGACACTTTTACTAGTTTGAAGTCGTTTTATCCAGTAAAAGTGCCTAAAATAAGCATAATAACCTCATAATGAGACGCATCAGACTGTTTACTGATTTAAGGTGGCTTTGCTTCGACTAGATTTTAGCAGTGAAAATAATTTTGATCTAAATTTTATCCTAAATTTAGTCAGTACATTTAGAATTTCTCATTTTACAGCTTGTGTTAGTTTATTCTAATATAACTTCAGTAATTTCCGTACATGTTGACTCGTTTTGAGTGATCCTACTTAGGGTAAACCAGGCACGTGATCTTCCGGGACTGAGAGATAATCAGAGCTACTAAAATGACTGAACACCGCGAAGTAGAAGTGTGTTCAGTGACAGGCTTTCTGTAACTGCAGCTTGAGAAACGGTGGATGTATCGATCAGATTTAAGATGATTTATCTGTGATGATGTCATTTCCTGTGGTTTCACCCTGGGAGCACCGCTGCATGCTGAGCGTTCCTACGTGTGCTGATGCGCCGCCGGCTCCTGCCGCTGTGTGTTCGTCCGAGCTTTTGTTTTACTACCTGTTTGAAGAAGTCGCTTGGCTGACCAGGCTGCCAGGTGGTGCATTCCTGTGATCCTACACGGCGGCGGCTCCTTTGAGATGGAACGTGATGCATGTTATTGAAGGTTTTTACTGATCAATCATGTATAACAGATGAACCCCCCCCCCACGCCTCCGCTCCAGGCCTCCGCTCCAGGCCTCCGCTCCAGGCCTCCGCTCCAGGCCTCCGCTCCAGGCCTCCGCTCCAGGCCTCCTCTGACCAGCTCTACTCTAGAGGGGCAGAATCTGAATTGTCCCGAGATTTGGAGGAGACGGTTGAGCAAGCATCACTTTAAACACACTCTCTCTGTCTCTCTCTGTCTCTCTCTGTCCCTCTCTCTCTCTCTCTCTCTCTCTCTCTCTCTCTCTCTCTCTCTCTCTCTCTCTCTCTCTCTCTCTCTCTCTCTCTCTCCCTCTCTCGCTCTCTCTCTCTCTCTGTAATGTTAAACACTAAAACTGGACCCAGATCAGTTTCTCGATCCCTCTGTTCCTGAAGTGTCCTTACTACGTACAGGGTGTGTAACTGCAGTCCGGCTGCACCGTATGGATAAATATATTGTTGGTTTTGTTCCTATTTGGATTTGAGCCTCTGTATTTTACGCTGAGTTAATAATGTGAGATGAATAAAGATATTTCCTTCATCATTCTACACACAGCGCTCTCCGTTTGTTGGGTTACAGCAGCACCTTGATTCTTCAGAAGGCCTTTCTGAGATTCACGTACCGATATTACACCATTATTCAGCTCTTTCAGGTAAATGTACATACACACACACACACACATGTATTTTTTATATAAATATTTTGTCTTAAATTATTCTACTTATAATTCTGTTGGTGAGTCATTTTCCTCTTTCAGGAAATAATGCAGATAATTTTAGATGGTTACATAATATTTATAGAGCACCTTACATTTTCACAGATAAATAATAATACCTGAAAAGAGCTTTATGATTAATAAGAATTTAACAAACAAGTAAAAGCTCCATAATCTGAGAATATTCTTTTATTCTTCTCAGGAATATTAAATACTATCACTTCACCTTATATGATTTAGTTTCTCAGGATGTCTTTTACTGTGTGCTGCAAACATCAGTATCCTGATCAGTTACACAACTATAATAATAAAATAATAATAATAATAATAATACTGTACAGATACGTCCTCACTATACTGGCCTGTTCCAATCACGTATCTGCCGATATGGTGAGAAAGTCTGGCTTGCTGAAATCCCTTGAGTGGAAGGAGATCTGGGAGCTCTACCGAGAAGGTTAAGATGTCTTCACTGGGCCAGATGTTTCTGTTAGCGGTGCCGTGTAGTCTCCGCTATCTCTTCATTAGCCCATCATTCAGATCTAATCTCTCTGAAATGTGTGAGTGGGTGCTCCTGTGATTCCTCCTAGAGCCGTGTTTACAGGGAGCATCGCATTTCCAAGGCATTTCAGCTCCTCATGCAGGAGGACAGTGAGCGTCCTGTCCTCAGAGCTCCTGTGTGCACGGCCGAACGTGGTGGTCTGGCTTGGTTGTGTGTTTTTGCTGTGTGTGGTTGTGCTGAAGCCTGTATCAGGACGGAACCTATAATCTCAGTATCCCATCCTGCTCGAAGAGCATCACACTCTGAATCTGAGTCAAGCTAAATAAACAACGTTCTGTCCATCTTTAATAAACCGCAGTGGGGCTGGTGTGAGTGGATCAGACACAGCAGTGCTGCTGGAGTGTTGAGACACTGTGTCCACTCACTGTCCACTCTATTAGACACTCCTACCTTGCTGCTCCACCTTGTAGATGGACAGTCAGAGACGATAGCTCATCTGCTGCTGCACAGTGCAGTGTTGGTCATCCTCTGTTAAAAAACACTGAGATGTGAGATGCAATAAATAATATATATTAATAACACTGTACAGTTACGCATGGGTGGAGTGGTTTAAGGAGGATCACATGAGTACTGAGATTTTGACATTGTGGCATCGCAAGGTGAGCCTGTGTGATGCCGAATGTCTGGCTTGACTTTTATCTCCTCATAATTAATGAAGTCACCTGCTGTGTTAAGGGTTTGGATCATTGAGAATATGAAGAATGTTAACTTTAAAACGTATTATTATATTTTATAAACACTGAAAAGAGGTCCAGCGTAATCTGGCCGAGGTGTTCAGCGTCCAGCAGGGGGCAGTATGTTTTCATACATTGTGTTTCACATCTGTAGTTTGCTCTCATTCCACTCTGTAGAGGGTGAACAGATGCGCTGCTATACAGTGACACGGCCTCCTTCTCGGCCTCCACGAATTTGTGGCCTCAGTGTAGTAAATCATGGCCTTAATATAGTAAACTGACTACTTGATATAGTAAATCATGGCCTCCATATATGAATGTGTGGCCTTAGTATAGTAAATCGTGGCCGCGTATTATTAAAATATAATCATGTTGTCTTTGAAACTCCGTAAAAAAAGCAGAACGGGGGATATACTGCTGAGGAAATGGGGAAACTACAAATATGGAGGAAGTTTGGCCTCACGGAGAAACTCCCGGTTCGGGATTTACACACCGCAGTGATTCGTCTCAGTGCTAAGCTGCTAGCGGCCTGCTAGCGGAGTGTGGTCAAACTGAATAAATTAACTACACAACTTAGATGTTTAAAAAAACTGATCCAAATAACAGCATAAATACCGCATTAGCATCTCACTATTAGCACAGCGGCAACTCGAACCGAACGACTTAATCAATAAAATTAGCTCAAAACTTTATAAACTTTTAACAACCACAATGACTCAAACCTTGAGCTTCCGCCTCACACAGAAGTAAACTAAACCCTCATTGGTCCAACTCCCTAGATAGCGTGCTCTGATTGGTTGGCTCCGCAGTTACTTCCTTACAAGCAGAAGAGTGTATAAGGAGGTGTATTGGGACGCGTCCACATCAAACTACCTCATACTCTGTTGTGTTTGGAGACTTTTTACAGTCAGTGAGCAAAAACCTTCTCACTGGCGATCAGAAAGACCACACAGCCACACAGCTGAAACCCGAAATGGTTAGCTTTGCGGTAACACCCTACGAAAGTAGGGAGCGTTGTATTGGGACGCGCCCTCTGCCGTTCTCCGAGCTACTCGGCGGATTTCTATGGTGTGTGGGACGAACGTGCTTCCGCTACTGTAACGTAGCGCGTGCTGCACGGTTATTTGGGATTTCATGTAGAGATAGAAGCCTCGGCATGCGCGCGTATCCGCTCAGTTAGCCGGTTCGGTTCGGATTTGGCATGTTCTGATTGTTTTGTGGTTATTAGCTTTGAAGAAGCTACGTAAACAGAGACCATGTGCGCGGCTGAAAGCAGCAGCAGCAGTGAGGATGAAAACACTGAGAGGTTCAGAGAAGCTGTCTGGAGTGGAGCACAGAGCACACCCACAGGTACCCACAAATGAACATGGGTTCTGCTTAGAACCAAGAGTTCTATTTCGAATCAGTTGCATGCTTAAATGGTTCTGTGCATGGTGGCATGGTTCCACAGTATGTGGTTCTGAACTTGGATCCCGATTTGCCAACTTCTTGTTGGAATGATCCCGTTCCACCTTAAATTGTTCTTAATGTGAATCAGTCTGAAGAACCACATGCAAAGAACCTTTTAAGCTCGCAGATGGTTCTAGATAGAATGCATGGAACCCTTGAATAAGCATGTCTCTTAAAGGTGTACTGAATGAGGGGGGAGCCAGGCTAGTCAGTGTCAGGAATGCAGGCTGTAGCCACACATGTCCTAGGCTGTAGGCTCCACCAGTGGGCGGATCATAGAGTGTCCAGTCTGGGTCTGTACATTAATCTCCAGTTTGCTCTGCACAGGTGGGCAGAAGGACGGCACGCAGAGCAAGAGGTGAGCATCCTGCGGACCTCCAGGTGTTAAGGTTTCAGGTATCATATTCATATCCCTCATACCCGCATGATAATGTCTGCCTGTCTTCAGGTCGGTGCCGTCCCAGCACGAAAAAGATGGAAACGAGCTTCAGGTCACCTCGGAGTTTAAGTCTCATGTTGCCAGGAAGCTGGGGGCCATGCTGGACAGGTACTGCCATAGGTTCTTCACATACCTTTACATGCAGCCCTCGTAGGAGGGGGCGACACCATTCCATGGGAGGTGGGCGATGTGGCCAGACATTATCCAAGCACTCCGTACAGTTCCCCAACACTTCCCAGAAACGTCTATGATTCCCCATCATGGAATATAGAATATGGCCATGCCATCAGGGAAGAAATAATGGGATAACCTGGGCATTCCGGTGGTCAGCTGACCTCACTTTATTAGCACATAGCATTGCGGAGCCTCGTCCTGACCCCCCAGATCATAACACCACCTCCAGAGGCTTTTACAGTGGGAACGATGCATGATGGGAGCATCACTTCCTGATCTTCCCTTCTTCCCCTGACGCTCCCATCGCTCCGGAATAGGGTCAGTCAGGACTCATCAGACCACATGACCTTTCTCCATCACTCCAGAGTCCAGTCTTTATGCTCCCTGGCAGACTGAAGCTGATCAGTCTCACTGACACGTGGTCTACTGGTCCTGGGAGTTCCGTTCGTGTGGGAACGATCTTACTGTCGCTTTTAAACACAGTCTGGAATTCTACGGGCCAGTTTTACCCTCACCAGGAGTGAACTTCCGTTAAGTTTCCGGTTCTCCACTCTCCCTCCAGGTGTTGCTAAACCCAATTCCAGTTATTCCAGACCCTTAGTGGTTTGTTGCTTGATACAGGACAGTAATCTGGTCCAGATGTTCCATGTTCCATGTGTTAGCTGTGTGTGTAACGTACATCACCATGACAACACTAATAATAATATCTGATTTTTACAGCTGTATATCGGTAGTGTCTTCTGAGACTCCAGAGCCCGGGACTACAGCGTGTGAGAATGGAGACGACGGCGAGGACGATAAAGGTGAAGGTGACCTGTAGTCTGTGTCGTATCTCAGTGTTGGGGTTGTTCCTGTTAGTTCCCCTGACTGACCCTCCCAGAATCGTAGGCCTGTCTCTCAGTGGATCCAGGGATGGGCATTAAAGGGCCCGTATGTAATCTTTAGGGTCCACCTTTGACAGTAGTGTGGTTTTATGTCCAGCCACAGTTCATTCCAGCATGACCATTTTCCCTCCTCTGTTAATCTCCTACCTCATCTTTACAGACAGCATCAGCTGAGAACCGAGTGTCCTGGATACGTGCGTGTGTATATCGTCACTCTCAGAAGAAAAACATGTATCTCCATGGTTACCAGAGGTTTTTGGCCTGTCCTGTAATTTTGGAGATACATGTTTTTCTTTGGACAGCGATGATATACATATATACATTATACAGTGTTATATAAGCTATATAGCTTTACTGGCTGTATTGTTAGGTCTATCCACATGAACATCTCTTCTTTCCGGATGGTGAGGAAGGTTTGGATTTTGATGCTAATGGGCCCTTTAAACTAAAGAACAGTTTGTTTGAGGATGTTGAGCAGCAGTCGAGCAGTCCTTATAGTGGTGGGCATCCCCAAAGACCTCTCCCCCATACCATGTGATCAGGGTGTTGAACTGACCTATAGTTTAACATGTACGTGTAACTGTGGCATGGTTTGATTTATGGGCTTCGTTAAGTGCAGGTTATGTCCCTGAAGGATGAGGGTCAGTATCAGGTATGACTCCCTCACCAGCCCTAGAGAGTTCTACCCCTCATGAATGACGGCGGTGGCTTGTTTAGCCTCCAGTAAAAAACACAGCGTCTCCCTCTTTCTGTTTATCATGCGTGAAGGCTTCCGGCTCTTCTCCACGTCACTTCCGGGAAAATGGTGGAAGGAGCCGACCCCGCCTCCGGCCCCCAAACGCCCACCAGCCCCCAGCTCCAGGTATCGCCCTGACCAAAACATTCACAGACACCATATAACTGTTACTGAGACTCTCTCTCTCTCTCTCTCTCTCTCTCTCTCTCTCTCTTCCACTCTCACTCTCTCTACATCTCTCTCACTCGCTCTCTCTCTCTACATCTCTCTCTCTCTCTTTCTCTTTCTCTCTTTCTCTCTCTCTCTCCCCTCTCTCCTCTTTCACTCATACCTATCAGTTCATCCTCACAACAGATTTTACACATGTGCTCATGTGCTCTCTCTCTCTCTCTCTCTCTCTCTCTCTCTCTCAGTGACAGTGACAGTGAGATGGAGTTGAGGTTGAGAGAAGCTGCTGTTTCCATATCGGACCTCCTCCCTCCATCCACAAAGAAACAAACAGAGAAAGAGACAATAAATGGTGGAGGAGAGGACAAGAGCAGCAATGACAGCTCTGAGCCACAGAAGAAGAAGAAGAAGAAAAAGAAGATGAAGAAAGCTGCTACAGAAGAAGAGACGTGTTCAAAAGGAGATGAAGCAGTCAGTCACAAAGAGAAGACAGACAAGGAGCCGAGGGTGGAGGACAGTCTGATGAAGAAGAAGAAGAAGAAGAAGAGGATCAGACTGGACCAGGGGGAGTGAAGGACTGCTGGGGGAGGGAGTGAAGGACTGTTTTGTTACAGCTGCTGTGTTTTACGTGTGTTAGTTCTGGTTCTGGTTTGTGTTCCTGTTCTAAAGTTTTATAAGGTTTATTATAAAAGGAACCAGATTTCAAAATAAAAGTCTCTGGGTTCTCATCGAGGGCAGACTGTCTCCAGTGGCCTTTCAGATCACAATTCTTCCCTGATTTAGAGTTTGAGGTATGATCAGGCGGATCAGTTTCACGGGCGGATGCTGGGTGTCTCAGGTGGATACTAAAGTGTACCGGTGTATGGGGTGAATGCTAAGGTGTCCCAGTTAAATGTTAAGTTGTACCATGTGGATGCAAAACTGTCCCAGATAAACGTTAAGGAGTGCCAGGAAGATGCTAAGGTGTCCCAGGTGGACGCTAAGGTGTCCCAGGTAAACGTTAAGGAGTGCCAGGAAGATGCTAAGGTGTCCCAGGTGGACGCTAAGGTGTCCCAGGTGGACGTTAAGGTGTCCCAGGTGGACGTTAAGGTGTCCCAGGTGGACGCGAAGGTGTCCCAGGTGGACGTGAAGGTGTCCCAGGTGGATGCTAGGGGTGTATGAGGTTAAAAGAATGTCACGAACTTGTAGACAGTGTTTACACAGCACTTTTATTCTACAAAAAAATCAGGGAAGTTTAGGTTTCCATGATATGGACCCGTTAAATTAAGGACAGATGCCCGTTCAGATGAACTCAATCATTAAACCATTATCAGCGTTATTCCTGATGAGGATCAGAAATTCCTTTCCGTCTTTGCGGATCAAATAGTGCTTTCCTAAAGACACGCAGGCAGCAAGTAGCAGAGCTTTCAAGTGTTCATTAGTGGTCATTGTGCGGTAGAAACCATCTGTGTGGGGATGTAGGGGTCGATGTCTCCCGGTGGTGAAGCGAGCAGGTGGGAGGTATGAGTATCTCCGGGCTGGGATTGAGAGTAAAGCTCCAAACTGCCTGACGAGACTGAGGAGGAGAGACGGAGAGATACAGGAGTTAGTCTCAGTAGAGCCTTAGTGTCAGCATCAGGTTAGGCTTTAGAGTGCTCGATGAGCCACTATGGTTTAGACTGGGATCAATACCAATTCTCTCACAACAGGAAGTAGCTCCTAATCATACCTCATATCTCATTTTGAGCCCCACCAGTCACACCCCCTCTTAATTTAAATGAATGAGGGGCGGGTGAAGTTGGCGTGTTCGTGTTCATTAGTGTGTGTGGGTTTGTGTGTGCGCGCGCACACGTTCATTAGTGTGTGTGTGTGTGTGTGTGTGTGGGTGTGTGTGTGTGCAGAAGTGCTAGTTAAATGTGGAGGTCAGATTTCTCTGCACAAAAGGCAGGGGGTAAGCTTCCAGCTACATTAGCTTCCAGTGCTGATTGTCTAGATTCAGGTCAGACAGAAACTGTGTAAAGGACTCCTTTACAGAATTTACCCAGGACGAGAAACTAGCTGTGTCTACCTGGTACAGGTGGTTACCTGGTACAGGTGAGCTGGCCTGCAGGTGTAGAGACTCCTCCTGTATCTGCCTGTCCGTGTGTTCCTCAGGATCTGAGCTGAGAGTCTACCAGACACACAGGAACAGAGGAAACGACGTTAGCGGGTCAGTGGGAGGTGACCGAGAACCAGATCATCTCCCTTAGTGGGATTACTTCTGCATCTCAAAATAATAATAATTATTCATAAAAATTCATTAAAATAATAAATAAATGAGTGAAAATAAGCACCCATTTTCTAGATGAATAGATTCTAGAAAATAATGTCTTAGCAAATCATAACAATGACATCTAATAATGACTTATTAACCTCTAATTTATTTACATTAGTTTACTCTCTGGGTTTTTCCACATGGTATCTCAAAGTCTTAAGACAACAGGTGATTAATTTCAGTCAATATGTTGGGTCTAATTTAATTTTAGTTTATGTAATTAAATGTTAATGTTAGTTTTAGTATTCTAAAAGATAGCTGTATTCAGATTTTACCAAATCTTAACATAGACAGAAATATTATATTCACATAAACTATCAGGAAAACTAAAACTGCCAGTGAAAGTGTGCTGGTCAAGCGTGATAAAGATAAAGTTTTCAAACACACAGAAATCAAAAATAAAATCCCGCAGTGAGTGAATGAAAGCTTAGGGGTGGAGGTTAAGCTCAGTCTACTGTCGTGTGTGTTCGTCCTACTTTTATCAATTATGAAAATGTTTATCATAATAATAAAAACTAAACTGAAACTAGTACTTAAATAAAATACCAAGTTAAAACTACTAATGTCCCTTAAAACTAGCAGGACTGAGAAGAAGAACCCAAATAAAAATGAAAACCTATAAACTAAAATTAGCCTGGACATAATTCCCTGTGGTCGGGACAGGAGGACGTCACGGCAGGCTAGCGCTGCTGTTCCGCACTGGCCTGTTGTCTCATGCTGAAGTGGATCCAGCTATGCAGGAGGTTAGACCCACCTGTCGGACCGTGGTGAGGCTAGCGAGGGTCCCTATGCTGTTGGTATCAGCGATGACCATAGCCTGGGACAGGAGACTGGAGGAGGAGTACGAGGCCAGATCCGTCTTACTGTACACTGAGACAAAGACACACAGGACGATCGGTTTCAGCAGTATCATCCCTCTCTACTCCGTTTTAAAGAGTGAAGTTTTTAAACAGTAAAGTATTATTTATTATTATTTGGTATATATCATCTGCTGGGTAGTTTAGCACAATTTAAAAATACATTTTAGGGCAATATGTTCCATGTTATCCTCAATCTTCTCTAAGTCTTTTAAATTTTATTAATTGATCTTGTTTTTAAATAAATGTTTAAACTTATTTCCTTTCTATAGTCACCTAACAGCTGGAAGTGGTTACTCATAGAAACAGTACTAGGTATAATTACTAATTCTATGAGTGATAATAGAAATAATTAATACATGCTGTCCTAAAATAATGAAAGATAAGTCCTTCATGTAATAATGACTTAATAACCCCGGATAATGAGCTTCTTTCCGGAAATTAAATAATTTATTATTTTAACATAACTCAAAATTTTGTTATTACATTCAAAAATTAGGTCCACATTTTAAATATTCTTATTCTGAAATATTCATTCAATATAAAAAATTATGAAAAAATCTTACTTAAAAAAGTTATTTGACTTGTTGAACTGTTGAGAAAGAAAGTCAATATTTCACTGTATTTTATATTTATATTTATATATTGATCTGTGTTTGCAGATACGAACCACTTCGAGCTGCTTCAGGTGCTGCATCTTAACATCTCAAAATAACAACTTACTTTAAATATTCACTCACAATGTAGTCCAAAATAATAACGTACTTAAAATTTAATAACTCGTTATTTCAACTTAAAACTTTGTATTAATCATTTAAATTTGAGATATTACACAGATTGTATTATCAATATTTCGACACAGTAAGTTATTTTAAACTCTGCATGTTCAGAGATATTAATCTGTTAATCAATCTATTAATCTATTGTGGGAGTGATTAATCTGTCCTCTCTGGCTTTATTTCCATCTTATGTTTGTGTTTGTGATGTTATTTCACTAAGCTAAAGGTGAACATGACAGTGTTAGCGAAGCGGCTAGCTCTCTCAGGGTTCCCTCAGTAGTCCACTCACTGTGGCATGGCAGCTGCGTCATAGTGGCCATGAAGGGGCTCGCGCCGATGTGGCCCTGCAGCTGCTGCGCGATTGGCTGCTGTGACGAGGCGTGAAGCTGCTGCTGGAAGGAGATTGGCTGAAGAGTTGTGAACCCGCCCCCTACGTTGTTGATTACAGGGACAGTCTGCGGCTGAGCGGACGTCAGACCTGCAGGCGGGAAAATCCAGCTTAACAAACACAACTCAGTAAATACGGTCAGACATCACACCCACCTGTTCATCACACCCACCTGTTCATCACACCTATCTGTTCATCACACCCACCTGTTCAACACACCCACCTGTTCATCACACCCACCTGTTTAACACACACATCTGTTCATCACACCCACCTGTTCATCACACCCACCTGTTCATCACACCGATCTGTTCATCACACCCACCTGTTCAACACACCCACCTGTTCATCACACCCATCTGTTCGTCACACCCACCTGTTCAACACACCCACCTGTTCAACACACCCACCTGTTCATCACACCCACCTGTTCAACACACCCACCTGTTCAACACACCCACCTGTTCATCACACCCACCTGTTCATCACACCCACCTGTTCATCACACTTACCTGTTCATGACACCCACCTGTTCATCACACCCACCTGTTCCTTTACCTTTCGGGCTACTAAGATTATTTATGTAAACAGTCATGTGACTTTTTTCTGAATGTAATATGAAAAAGTTCGTAATACAGGTTTGGGTAAATCTAGATTTGGAAAACTGTCCAATCAGATTCAGAGATAGGCTACAGCATGCTGTGAGGCTTTACAGGGGTTTCCTGAGCATAGTTACAGTTGCTCGGCCTACTGGGTGAACCTGTTCACTACAGCGCCACCCTGAGGCAGACCAGTGCTGCAGCTCCACTCAGTAGCTTGCAGACTGTGGGAGGAGCGGCTAAGGCAAAGGGCAAAGGCCCTGGTTCCCTGAATTTGTATTGGAGTTCATAATAAGTTTATTTTCAAAGACCCCTCAGAATGTTGATTTTGAGACATGAAGGGGGGCCATGAGGTTAATTAGGGAGTCCCAGAACCCCACACACACATCAGGACCCATGGTTGATTATACAAGCTGATTTCAGATGGAGCTCTTAAAGTGTGAAAGCAGACTTCACCTATCAGCAGTGACGAATCTCCGAGACTCATCACGCTGGGTAACGAGGCCATAATGAGGCCCTGCGGAGAACCAGAACCAGACACGCTGTGCAGAGAAGTGAGGGTACTAACAGGCGGGAGAGGGCCCCCTAATGACACCTGAGGGAAAGAGAGCAGAGGGATGAGTAAGAACTTCTGAGGAATCTTCTTTAGAGTATCAGCTCTGTTCACTATGCTCGAACTGGAACTGTTTCCACTCGGACAGCATCAGCAGGTCACTGTGATCAGCAGAACGGATCGGCCGCTGGATAGAGAGCTCTGGTTATGTGCTGATGCAGTAAAGCTCACTGTTTTCTGGTGCTGCGAGTCCAGCAGGGTGTGACTGGGCTCCAGCTGGACCGGACTGGCCACCAGGTGACCCCCACCGGAACGGTCCGCACTGCTGCTCCGCACTGACCCCAAAGTCTCACACACCACGGACTGGGAGAACTTTAGACCTGATAGATAGATAGATAGATAGACATACAGAAAGACCGACGAGTGAGAGAGTGAGACAGAAAGAAAGAGATTACAGTAATAAAATGTATTGTTATTATTATTATTATTGTTGTTGTTGTTGTTATTACCCTGTGAGGGGCTGTGTGGGAGTGCCTGTGCAGCCCCAGCTGCTGATTGGCTGCTGTACGGCGTGTCCAGAGCCAGTTTGTGGCGGAAAGCTTCCTCTTTGCGGCGGTTAGCGAACCAGTTATAGACTCGAACCTCAGTGACCAGATTAGAGCCCAGACCGGCCAGCTGGGACGGAGACACGCCCCTCTGCAGACACTCGGCTCTGGAACACATACACAACGCTCCAGATCTGAATTCTCATTTTCAGATTATTGTGAGCGCTTTTTCAGACTATTTATGTTTATTTACAGGTATTTTTACTCGTTTAAGTGATTTTAGTTAACTAAATGATCTCAGTATACTAATAATAACTTAGGATCATTTGGTTTGTTTCAAGCCAATTTCCTAAATTCAGTCAAATTATCTCCCAATATAGTGAACAAATGAAAATGAAAATGATAATAAACTTTAAACAGGTACAAAATGTCTGGAATAAATGAAATAACTTATAATAAGCTTATAACAATCTTAAAATGACATTACAGGATTAATAAACTGGATATAAGGTCATTTTATGTGCCAGTATATAATTTTTTGCAGCATATATTTTTTGTGTGAAGGTTTTTACACATCGCTGTTTATATCCAGGTAAACTTTCCATCACTACTGATTACTTTAACCTGTGAAGTTTGATGTTACGTGTCTACCTGCAGTGGAATGTGGTTTTATGTTATTGGTGTGTACTCACCGGTTACACTCCTCCACCAGCCCCTCTCTCTCCTCCTTACTGGGGTTCTTCTGTCGCTCGTAGGCCTGGAACAGGATCTGCTGAGACGCGGGACCCCATTTAAACCGGTTCCTCCGCCCCTTCCGACCCTCTTCCCCTGTCTCCTCTCCTGACAACACACCCCGACTCGCGTTGGTAAACTCTGTCCATCACAGGAGAGGTTAGTCTGATTAGACTGATGGGGTTATTACATTCACAGGGACTGATCAGTTCACACGGTGTCCATGTTATTAAAGCCACATCATTTTTTACACTCATCATCTACAGAGCAGCTGCTCCCAGGAGGAGGTGTGGGAGTGCGAGTGTGTTTGGAAGGAAGATAAAGGTGACCAGGATCAATAACTGATGATAAATTTAGACTGATATGATCAATATTTATTGAGCTACACATACAGAAGTCTGTCTCTCAGTATGGCGTCGGGCCGCCGTGTTTGCTAACCCAACACGCCAGACGTCTCGGTATGGAGCTGTAGAGGTTCCTAATGGAGTCCTGTGATAATCCATCCCATGCAGCTTGACCATCCTCACACAGTTCCTGCAGATGGTGCGGTAGGGGTGGAGGTGGAGGGACACCAGGTCTTCTGGAGCGCTCGGTGCTGACCACGGTGCCTCCACACACGGATTCGTTGGGTGTCTCCACCAAGACTAAAGCGGGACTCGTCACTGAAGATGACCCGCTGCCATTCTGAGTCGCTCCATGACAGTCTGGTACGACACCACTGCAGTCTTTGGTGACGGTGACGTGGTGTTAAGGGCAGTCGTGGTAATGGTCTGTGTGCATGTAGTCCTGTGTGGTGCAGCCGTCTGCCAATGGTGCTGCACTAACAGGATGACTCATGGAGGACACCACTGCTCGCTGGATGTCTGTAATGGTGGCTGTTGAGTCAGTCAGGTACAGAGATAAGACCCGTCCTTGCTCACGTCACAAACTTGAATCATTAGCATGTCTCACGATGTAAACCTACCCACCAAGTTTCATTCCTGTGGGTTGACTCCTTCTGGGTGCAGCTACATTATGATGGTGAGTGTAGCTCTAATAAATGGCCATAATTAACTTTCTGAATTTGGACTCATTCTCTATAATGATCATTATAGAAATATCAGGCATGAGAAAGCCGATCTAATGCTAATAGAGCGAGAGTGGTGCGGATACTCACGTCTGCTGATCTCGTCCTGTTTTTTGACGTACCAGCTGTAGAGAGCAGCTCGTTTCTGGTTCTTCATGGGCGTACCTTTGTTCAGGTGTTGGGACAGGTGAGACTGGTTCAGGCCTGTGGAGTCCACCACCTCTCTCTGAGGGAGATTGTGCTGCTGCATGTAGCTCTTTATCATCTTAGCCACACGCCACGGGTCCTCCCTAACACAGAGTATTCGTTGGGTTTAGGCCAGAGTTTAAAACAAACTGAATTCATTAAGTTTATTATTAAGCCACACCTGAAACTGCAGGTTTAATACAGAAATATTCACTTTATAAAGATGTTTTTCACATATACACTGCGAACATGAACCAACTAACCTTCTGGTTGTAAAGTTAGAGCATTTTTCACCTGTTTAAAAGACATAACTATTATAATCACTGTGATTAACCACTTCACTGCCCAATTTTGTCACTCTAAAGCAGCTAACTACGCTAATTAGCTAGCTAGCTAACTTGCCGGTTAGCTTAATGGCTGCAGTGATTAATATACTGCTATACTCTGCACATTCACTCTCATTTACACGCCTACATTGCACAGAACCGTGTGGAGAACCAAACCCAGCTTTTATTTTTCTCTGTCGAGTGTTAATATGAGCAGAAACACTCGCTCTGTGGCCGCTAGCGTAAGCGCTAACAGCGTTAGCTTCTCCTAGCCCGTCTCCTGATGTAGTAATGCTCTCTACAGAGTAATAACTCTACACATATGGATCAGAACATCATCATCCCGTCCTAGTTTACACTTTTTACTCTTACTGGAGTATCATAGTGCTGGTGGAACTTCATCTTCATCTGGAGAGTAAAGGATTCACTACACTGGGATTAGCTTCAGCTGCTAACGTTAGCTAAACACAGAGGATCCTCAGGGAGGCTAATACAGCAGCTCTACCGGCTTTAGGAAGCTGGAAACCGGTAAAATCGAATGTACATATATACCATACTCTGGGATATTTGACATTCCAGACTCAAATAAAACGTATTTTACTGTTATTGACCAAGTTTTATTTGTTATGGTGGAATTCCTTAGATGTATCCCCCTTTTTCCAGCTTTCTAAAGCAGGCACAGCTGCTGTGTTAGCACGGCTAGTGTTAGTGCACGCAGATAATCCCCGGTGAGGCAAATATAGCAGCTCTATCTTCTTAGGAAGCTGGAAAACGGAAGTAAATCCTTTACATACTCTGGAATGTTGACATTACAGCTTTAAATACAATTTAATTTTACTGTTGTTAACAATATTTTATTTGTTATGATGGATTTACTTAAGTTAGTCCTCCCTTTTCAGCTTTCTAAATCAGGTAGAGCTGCTGTGTTAGCACGGCTAATGTTGGCGCACACAGATGATCCTCAGTGAGGCTAATATAGCAGCTCTATCTGCTTTAGGAAGCTGGAAAACGGGAAAAACGGAAGTAAACCCTTTACATACTCTGGAATATTGACATTACAGCTTTAAATACAATTTAATTTCAATGTTGTTGACAATATTGTGTTTGTTATGATGGATTTACTTAAGTTAGTCCTCCCTTTTCAGCTTTTTAAATCAGGTAGAGCTGCTGTATTAGCAACGCTAATGTTAGCGCACACAGAGGATCCTCAGTGTTAATACAGCAGCTCTACCGGTGTTAGAAAGCTGGAAAACTAAAACAAAAAGAGGTGAGTAAATCCATTGGTAATGTTTTAGCTGTTAGGTTTAAATTGATTGTAAATTAGGGCATACAAGGAGCCTCTTCCGATCGAACTGGGTGTGAGTTATACACCATGAAGGGCCTTGAAGCCGTTTGTTCTGTAGGTGCTCTTTCCAAATTTGGCCTTAGCAACACATTCCAAAACTGTTGATATGAAAGCAGGTTTACTGCTGTGTTAGATCCGCTTTCCTTTAACTTCCTTTAACTAACTCCTTCAGTACTTTTATCATCAAGGCTGAAGACCCAGATCAGAAGGAAGATTCGTACCGGGCCAGAAGCAGACAGTTCTAGACTCCAGGTCACCCCACACCCACACACTAGTAAGCAGTGAAACATGGTTGGAACAAGCTAAATCAGCTGCCAATATATTATATAGAGATAACAGTATATAGAGAAAATTTGGGTTACTAAAATCACCTAAAACAAATGAATAATCACCTGCAAATAAGTCAAATAACCGAGACCTTTAAGATCTATCAACTAGATCATTTGATCAGGTCCTATCCTAAACGGAGATATATTAGATACGTCAGCTCGCTATAAGATCATCTAACCCGGTTATATAAGAGATCATTGGTGTGCAGTGTGCTTTCTGTTTGTATCTGCACTGCTCTTAGCTTTTGGGGAATTGGGTTTATATCCTATTAATCGAGAAACCAATAATGTATTTAAGTTTCCAGGTATCTTCTGATATTCCAGCTGCAAGTGGGCCCGAAACCAGGAACAGGCCGGTTCGGAAAGAAACGCTAGAGTGGCCAGCGATACCAGTCACGGTGTTGGAACTGAACTTTAGTGACAGCAATGAAGACAGAGAGAGCGATGTTGACACTGTGAGATAAGGCCGCGGACGAGGGGTCAGAGTCCAGCGACAGACTGTCAATAAAAGCGGCTGAGTAAACGTGCACGCATGCACAAACACATGTACAGGAAGACTTCTAAAGACAGAAGCCCCTCTTCAACACTCTCCCAACTGCAAAGCATGCGCTCACCAAGCAGCCGTGCCCCCCGGAAGCTAGACTCGGAGACCCCTAGGGCACGCAGGCGCCGCTACCTCGGTAGTACGCTCTGTGAAATGTACACACAGTCCACAGCCTCCCTGTGTCCCTCTGTTAATTTTAACCAGTCCACGTAGCTCATTTATTAAAGAGGTAGAAATGGCCCGAGAATAATGAATAGGGTGGGTAATTAGTAACTAGAAAAGGTGGAACCTCTCTCCTTTATATATTCATCCCATCAGCTAGGAGAACGAGCAGAGAGAGAGAGAGAGGGCTGGAGAGGGAGAGAGACCCTGGGAGGATGGAGAGGGAGCAGAGGAGAGCGACTTAAGGAGGAATCTGACAGGTAAGAGCAGGACACGGCGGGGAAGTGAGAATAGGGCCGGTTGTGGTTAACCCTTTAAAGTGCGGAGCCCGTATGGAACTGGGTTCAGGGTGGTTATCGAGGAGGGTAGAGCAGGTACTGAACATTAAATCTGTAGATTAATAACTTCATAAACACTGAGAGTTTAAGGGGTTAAACAATGCGAACTTAAAAACGGGCTTGTTTATATTTTGGAATATGCAGTATCTATGGAATGGTTACTAGGTAGGTATGAAATGTATATGGAATATATTAATATATCCGTAGTATTTGTAATAAATGCTTTTGTATTTGAAGTTCATATACCGTAGATAGAACGTATAAGGCATGCATATATGTATAATTAGAATTTATGAGAGGATGTATTTGGAGTATATGTAGAGTGTATATAGAATATATATATAGAGATTAAACCAGATGAATATATAGGAGATAAATTATGAAAAAAAAAATCTATATGTATGTGTATATGTATGTAGAGTGTATATGGTATATTTCTGGAGTAAATACTGAGTGTATATGTAACATGTGGCACATATATTGTATATTTGAATGTAGAGTATGCATGGAATATATATGGAGTACATTATAGATTTAATACAGAGCATATATATATGGAGTATATATAGCATATATTGAATAAACATAGGGTGTATATATAATATGTACTATTTGTGGAATATATATGGAGTATAAATTGAGTATATGTAGAGTATATACGGAGTATATATATATGGAGTATATATATGTAGTATAAATGGAGTTTATATAGAGTATATATATATGGAGTATAAATGGAGTATATATATATATATATATATATATATATATATGTAGTATATATAGGGAGTATATATGAAGTATAAATGGAGTATATATATATATATAGGGATATATTATTATATATATGAATATATAATATATATATATATATATATATATATATATATATGTATATAATATGAAGTATAAATGCAGTATATATATATATATATATATATATATATATATATATATATATATATATATATATATATATATATATATATGTAGTATATATATATGGAGTATATATGGCCTGTTTAAGTTGATTATACACGTATATAATTATAACTCACTGCAGCAGCTGGTCCACCTCTGCTCTCTGTCTAGCAGCTTCCTGCGGCGGTAGCTTCTCCAGTTCCCTGAAGATTGGTGGAGGGTAGTCCATCTCACCCTCCTCCGAGCTTTCTCCATCCGCACGGTCATTCCGGTCACTCCGGTCAGCCCCAGCTCTCTCCCTCTCTCGCTCCAGCTCGCCCATGGCCTGCACCAGCACCTCTCGGGTGAGTCCCGAGCCCAAAAGGGACCACAGCAGCTGCTCCTGTAAGGCTGAGAGCCTGCGGACGCTTCCTGTTGACTTTCTCTCCTCTCCTCCGTCCATCGCTCTCTCGCTGGACTCCATTGTCTTTCAGCTGGACCTCCGAGCCTTCAGGGCTGACCACAGGGAGAGACTCACCAGTGAGCTTCATACAGGGACACGTCCATGCATACCTGCTTGTTGGCGGTGTGGTGCTGTAGCGGCGAAGGCACCACCAGGTACACGGTACACAAACACTCAGAACTCTCTCTGTGGTCATCAGCAGCGTCTATATAAGTGCTGCTACATGAAGTAACGAAGGTCCTTATATTGATATGTAAACACTGATAACCCACACAAACACAAACACAAGCAGCACTTACACACTCGCTTACACACTCGTATTCACCTGTGTGGTTCTCCCGGCTCTAGATATCAGCTTTCGGCCCTCCTTGTGGCCAGTTTGTCCATAAATCCCCGTCCAAACGGCTCGTGTCCACTCAGTCTTGGCCTTGGCTGTCTCTGTCCGCAGTCCCGCTGCTGTTTTTGCCTCTAAATGCGATTTTTTTCTCTTAGCTTCCCACTTCACCCCCTCCTCCCTCTCCCTCTCTCCGACTGAACTTTGGCCCCATCTCCCTCCATTCCTGGTTCAGTTCAGAGTGCAGAGTCTAACCATGACCCTCCAGTATAGAGAAACACACACATCTTCATCCACTCGTCCGTCTGCCCGCTGCTACTCACCGACCACCGGCTTCCCCCTTCACACTGTGCTCTTGAAGTTCTCAGTGTAAAGTCAATAGGGATTAAACAATGCACACACACTTAAACAGGGCCGCGGAGATCGGGTTAGACTCTACTGAACAGACACATGAAGAGATTAAACTTCTAATCAACCACATCTGTCCCATTACAGCAGGTTTAATATGAAGACAGGGCTGCTAATGTCATCCCGGAGCAGTTTATTTCTGGGGCTCGTATCTCAGCTCTCTGTTTTTACTCTTTGATATGTTGGAATGTCAGTAATGTCTTTCCACACTTTCTGTTCTGTAATGCTCATTGTGCATACTTTCACAATATACACTACGAGGCGAACACTTTTTAAACTGCAAAGCTAACTTACAGGCTAATTTTGTAGTTTTTATACCAGAACGCTCCTTTTTTGATATGTTTTGAAATACGAAGCCACTGTTTTGTTCTAGTTAACTTGTGAATGTCATTTGTTCTATAAGGCTAACTGTAGTAAACTGTTTGTACTATAAAGCTAATGTTTGCACACTTACTGTACTGTGAAGCTAACTTTTATACACTTTTTTGAATGATAAAACTAATCTTTGTACAATAAAGCAAATTTTTTGACAGGTTTTTTTTACCACAAAGTGAACTTTCGCGTTTTTGTACTATAAAGCTAACATTTGCATGGTTTTTGCAGTAAAAGGTTTACTTTTGTACACTTTTTTGTACTATAAAGCTAATTTTTACAGATGTTATGTACTATAAGATTTATCTTTGGACAGTTTATATACTATAAAAGTAATTTCTGGACAGTTTTTGAACTATAAAGCTATTTTTTACAGATTTTGCGTACTATGAAACTAATTTTTAGACAGTTTTTGTGCTATAAAGCTAATTTTTTACAGACATTATGCACTAAAAGATTAATAACTGTGTACTATAAAACTAATTTTATACAGTACAGAAAAGCTAAATTTTTTACAAAACTAATTGTTTTTTGTGTACTAATACGCTCAAAACAGGTGGTAATCTTTAGACAGTTTTTGTACTTTAAAGCTAATTTTTATAGATTTTGCTAATTTGTGTACACTGTACAGACGCTCAGTCTGTCTTTAACGTCTAACTAAATATCTATTAAAAGCAGCTTAACTTAGAGGATGGCTCTAATGCATTCTTTTAAATCAAACCCTAAACCTAACAATAACCTTGACGTCATCTGAGTCAGTACGATTCGTGTTTTATATTTTTGTTTTATACAGTTGAGCATAAGCTGAACACACACTGTTATACTGTAGATGCGTTTATAAGCGTAATGACAATAAACAATAATCAGTCTGAACTAAAATGACCCTAAAATAGCCCAAAACAGACACACAGAGGGCATTAGTCCAGGTCAAGACGTGTTTGCTGTGTGTCTGTTGTTATCTGGAGCGCTACAGTAGTCCGTGTGTCACATGCCAGAGAAGTGGCCTGTTGGGCCACCAATAACAAACTGTCTGAAAAATATTTATTAGTCTTATTCCCTTGGGGTTTTTTTCTGTATCCTCTCGAATGTAAAACACTTTTTAATTTTTTATGTACGATGTTAAAACAACTTAAATGCAGCAAATGATATAAATAAAACACAATTCAAATTTGAAAAGGAAAAAGATGTTTATATAAAACTATGAATTTACATACAGTATTTACATATTCCATCCCATAAAACACCCATATAAATTAAATAAATTCACATCACTTGCTGAAGTGCACGGTATCGTCAGAGCATGAGCGGTGGACATTATGCAGCAGAGCACCCATTGTTATTCAACAGCAGGAGCCATTAGCATTAGCATCCCTCTCCAATGAGCCTAATCCGGAACACATCGGAGAACTGCGTTGAGGGGGGGTTGTTATCTGTATGAGAGTGTGATGAACGGCGTGTGCAGTAGTCGGACCCCCTGGCTCTGGCACGGCTGTGCGTTAGCGTCCGCTGTGCTGCAGTGTAAGGCCAGTCCCAGCTCCACCGCGGCCTGCAGGGAGCGCTCTCCCCATCCATCCCCCAGCACGGCCGATATGGGGTCGTGCAGGGCCTTTTCTCTGGGGCCTGAAACCCAGGGCCTGCTCAGACCCCCCGCCCTCCGAATGTCCAAAAGGCTGGGACTCCCCCGGCCCCCACCGAGGGCCTGCTGGAGAGCCTGGAACAGGAAGGTCAAATCCACCCTCAACTCCAGAACACTGTCCTTAGACCACGCGCTGTACCTACGGACAGACAGACAGAGAGGGATCATTAGAGGATAACCATCTGCCACATGTACAGACAACTCTGAGCTCGTCGTTCTGTGAACCTGGATGTAGATCCGGATCTACGGCGGTTTTCCCTGGAATTTTGTTAAACAAAAACACTCAAAGTTCTCAAACTTTATGAGTTTCATGCTGGTGCCGGAATATAACAGTATCAGGATTAGGAACATTCCAGATTTTTCCCTCTATGGAGAAAACTGGCGAAGACCTGGAGACGCTGATGTAGGAATAATGGTGACTAGAGAATGAAGCATGACTTCAGAGCATGAACCAACGATACGCTACAAACATGGCAAACAGGGATTAGCTTAAAAAGTCCGAGAGTATTCCTAAACTTTCAAAAACGGGATCCTGGCAGGTACAGCGCTCTTATATCTGGGCGATCTTAATATCCTGAGTTTGGAGCTAATTTTAGCAATATTGAACATTCTTTCAATCGTTTTTAATTGTTTACGGTGGTTTAGACATTCCTAAAATTAGCTTAAAAATAATCCCAAAATGAGAATGTATCGGAGTGCGGAATGGTGTTAGGAAGGGAGATAAAGGTGACCAGGATCAATAACTGGTGATGAATTTAGACTGATATGATCAATATTTATTGAGCTACACATACAGAAGTCTGTCTCTCAGTATGGCGTCGGGCCGCCGTGTTTGCTAACCCAACACGCCAGTCTTGGTTCGTGATATGTTGGGGCTCATGCATCAGAAGCAACTGGATACATCACCCTGCAGCAGCTAGGGCTCTAACCTGGAGAGGAAGTTGATCTTGAAATATCAAGTACGCAGAAGCCCTGCAATGGACTGGCACTGTCCGGGACAGCTGGGATATAAACCCCACCCCCTAAACTATCCATGCTTGGTATCCGTGTATCAATACCTTACAGACTCACACTGTATCGCGATACTCTGCTGTACTGATGTCTCCCCACCCCTAGTGTGCAGTATCCTCCATTACCCCAGCAGGTGGAGTAGATGTTGGGTTACTCACGATTCTATTCTGGGATTATGACGGTCTGAGACCAGCATGTGATCATCATCATCATCATCATCATCATCATCATCACACACTTCACATGTTAGCATGTTAGCCTTGTACTACTGATCAGCTACTGAGTAACAGTGGGAGGAGCTCTGAGCCGTGTGCAGACTCCTGCTGAAGCCGTACCTGGTAGGGAGCTGCCGTTTCTCCAGTGAGGGCAGGAGCGGCTGGACGCTGAGGAGGTGCGGGTTTGAAACCTGGAGATGAATCTCAGCCCTCACCACCGGAGCCGAGAGGACGTCCTCGCTGAGCAGGAACTCGATGCTGGAGCCTTGAGAGAGAGAGAGAGAGAGAGAGAGAGAGAGAGAGAGAGAGAGAGAGAGAGAGAGAGAGAGAGAGAGAGAGAGAGAGAGAGAGAGAGAGAGAGAGAGAGAGAGAGAGAGAGAGAGAAAGAGAGTTAGAAATGAAACCAGTGCCAGGTCACTTTAAAGGGCCCATAAAGGAAGTTTTCACTCTTCAGGTCTAGTGAACATGTTTATTAATTATATTTAATAAAAAGTCATAATTCATGTCAGGGGTGCCCAAACCTGGTCCTGGAGATCCACCACCCTGGAGAGGTTTTATTCAGATTACCCCTGATGGCCTGTCTTACCTGGACCAGGTGTGATGGACCGGGACTGGGCGCCCCTGCATTAGAACTGAACAGGTAGTTTTTGTTACTGTACCTTTAAGGTACATCTGTTCCCATTGGCTGCTTTCTGTTACACCTCATTATATGACATTCTCCCAAATGTTCAGGGCGCATATATATATATATATACATTAAACTTTCACTGAAACAGTGAGCAAACGTTTTCCATTATATGGGCCCTTTAATCACAGCTATCCAGTCCAGATTCTACACTACCATGTCCATTACACAGAAACCTAAATGGATGAGTTCCTAATAGTGACATAAAATAACAATAACAATAATAATAATATAATTATACTAATATTATTAAGACTCTTATTATATTATGAAGGTTCTACTCCCACTGTGTGACATTAAAGAGCCCATACCATACAAAAACCTGAAATTCCCCTCACTCTTTGTAGTAAAACAGTTTTTCAAAACAGACCATTAACCCCGCCCCCAAATCCACCCATACATGGTAACAGTCTACTCTGCATTCACTGTTTTTGTGATGTCATACATCTACTAGTTCAGTTTACAGCAGCACCCGGGAGTTTTCAGCCTCAACTGACTTTTAAATTTAGACGAAATACTGGGACACCAATCAGAACAGAGCACATTTACATGTGGCGGTGAAAAAAGGATCATGTCTGTTTCCATGCTGAAATATGGGGGATGCAGGATATGGACCCTTTAACACACGCACCCCCTCCCCCGCCCCCCAATGTGTTCACCTCTGTGAATGACTCAAAGGGCAAGTCAAGCCATGTTCTGTTCAGTCCACCATGAATGGAGTTTAAGGCTGAGATCTTCTCCACACTATCATAAACAGCGTCTCAGACATCAGGCAGCGTATTCAGAACCACCTCCTGTAGGAACTTCCTGTGAGGGAGCTTTTAGAGGGGACGTCTGGTTACCTTCACTAACACTGTGCAACGCTGTGCATCTAACACCAAACCAGCCTAAATGACTGCCTGCCCTTCCACCTTAAACAGTGCACAGTATCATATTTGCATTTAAGGTGGAACAGAGAGTTCCACTAAGCAGCCCACTCAAGCCCTGTGAGCACGACCTGAACGTTCTCCTCTTACCTCCAGCCTCTCGTCCCTGTATTCCTTTAACTCCTCCGCAGTGAAAGCCCATCTGACAGCAGTGGTACACCCGGCGAACGAAGCGAAACAGGGGCTGCTCTGGGAAAACAGCCCTCTTAGGCCCATCGTTGCCCATAGTCAGAACCTTCAGCCTGTGGATATGACCCCAGTGACCTCCCTGCAGCCTGGCCTCTGTCCAGGGCACGGCCAAGCTGGTGCACTCTTTCCGGACTTCTTCTTGGGAGGCTGTCCGAGCAAACAGAGATCCACATCGGACTTCCATTAGCAAGCAGGAGAAGAAGATGAGCAGCAGAGTGGACGGAAGCATGGTGAATCAACTCCACTGCTCAGGAGCTTGTAGGCCGCTGGAGCTTCTTCTGACAATGAGATCCTCAGCACATTTGAGCTGATCCTTAAGGGCTCTCCTCCTTCCCCCCGCCGAGGGCCATTCACACCCCCACTAGCCTGTGCATAATGAGGCCTGTTCTTTACCTGCACCCCCTAATGACCCTCATTACACTGCATCTCTAAGAATGCCCTCATTTGCATAAGAAAAAAAGGAACACCACCAGCTGAGAAAGCCTCTTCTTCTTTCACTCCTCCCCTCCTCCTCACAGCAGAGGTCAACAGCTGGGACGAAAACGGAGTCTTTCTTCTTATTAAATAATGTTCTGAAGGTTTAAGCTTTATCCAATACGGAGCGTTGGCTTTGGCGGCACCTGGTGGCCGAAAGTATGAAGTGCAGCTCTAAAGTGCAGCCATTGTACCGCAAGCTGCAGCCTGATGTTTTGGTGCCCTAAGGCCACGCCACTTCACTGTGAGTGCTCTAAGATCATGTCAGTCACGTAGTGCTGTCACTTGAGTGGGATGTTCTAGCTGTATGTGGTACACACAGTCGAAAAATGCCTTCAGTACACCGCGTTGATATTGGCGGCACCTGGTGGCCGAACCGACGAAGTGCAGTCCTAAAGCACAAAGGCCTGCATGCTTGTAAGCTTGATTTTTTGGGGGCCTATAATAGTCGAAATGGACATGCCACTTAATTCTGGACACAGTGAATGTCCTTTCAGGAGCGTGGTGCTGTCATTTAGGTGGAATGTCCTAGCTATAAGGGATACTGGCAGGCTATACGGGCCCCTAAAAGCATGCAGGGCGCCTTTACTTATGCTATGCTTACAGGTTAGGAGATCTGCTCAGAGGTTTGAGGATTAGTCTTTACACCTTTTCACCTTCAAAATAATATAAAATATAAATTTTCCTTCCTGCACATTTGACTGCGGCGCAGGCTAAAGGCTGGCTAATAAACAACAGCGCCAGATTAGAGGCCACTCTCTTCACAGCCAGGAGGTAAAGCCATCCGGACCAGATTCCGACACATCATTCATCACGTGTAAAAGGAAGCGAGATTAATGGTGATCACATTATCCTGTGATCCAGAGGAATTAATTATTTAAAGTGTCTGTGGTGACGGCCGCATGCTGTGCATTGTTTTCTATGGTTTGACCTTCTTAAAGGTCAAATTGGACAAAGGATCAGGTTCCCTTTCAGGCCCTCCAGAGAATTTTCCAGAATCCAGTGTTTAAGATGTGAACAGAGTGAGTGAGAGCGGGTTCGGTGTGAGGTGGTTCAGTTCTGTACAGTGGTGGTGATGGGAACCAGGGTTCTCCATGTCTAGAACACACATACAGACACTTTAGTGATCCTACCCGTGTCTTCTGAGTGTGTATGGAATGTTGGTGATGAAAATCTGGAAAACCTGGAAACACTAAGTTCCTTTGGGGGACTAGTTGACCTCATAGCGCCCTCCAGCATGTATCCCTCCACCATGAATGGAGTTTAAGGCTGAGATCTTCTCCACACTATCATAAACAGCGTCTCAGACATCAGGCAGCGTATTCAGAACCTCCTCCTGTAGGAACTTCCTGTGAGGGAGCTTTTAGAGGGGACGTCTGGTTACCTTCACCTCCACTGGGAATAGTTCTGACTCTGGAGGTTTCTCTAAAACAAAGCCTTTCACACCAAATTGGTGGAATTACCCTTTAAAGGAGCAATATGTAAAATGCTTAGTGTAAAATGTTATAAAATGATCAACAGGATGTGCAGTTATAACAGCTGTGATGCCGTATCAGCGATATCTACTGGAGTTAGCATGCTAACTAGCTAGCCCGGCCTGTCCTGTCTGTAATACCACTGTGTACCTGAAGAGGTGATAGTGAGTCACCTTAATGCTCTAGGAGTGGAATCCGTCCAACATGAGAGAACTAAGACCTGGTACTCTAACCTCTTATCAGTTTGAAGGAGCTGCTCCCGGTTAGATCATTTAAGGGCAGGCAGACAATTAAAGGAGCAGTAAACACAGCCATGGCTGAAGCTCCTGGCAAACGACCGCCACCAACTTCTCCTCCTGCTCTTGGCTAGAAATCACGTTCAGCAGCAAATGGAAGAAGTGATATAAACAAAAGCAGAAGGGAGGTAACCCAGGAGACCCCACCAAGGAAAGGAAGGAAGTCTGATGTTGCATTAGTCATCACTTCTCGACTGGTCAGGAGTGAAGAGAGAGGACTGTACACTTCCTGGTGATATGTGTGCCCCCTACTGTATGGAATATGAATTGCATAGCTTGCATCATTTTACAGATTGCTCCTTTAATCTCTGGCACTACACTGTGTGAACCGTTCATGTTTAACATTAAGGGAAACGTTTTCTGTTCTACTACAACAATTCAGTTTATTAGAAATACATTAGAAAAGAGCTTTAAAACTCCATACGCTTGGGGACACGCAGAGTTGGACTGCAGTAGTGAGAAATGTATGCGTCCCTCCACAATTAGCAGCTACTCTGGAGAGGACAGTGCACTTTCTGAGATTATGTACAGCAGCAAAACACAATAATCCATAATCAGTAAATCACAGGCATCTATAATTCAGTGCATTTGTGTGCGGTGTGCTGATCTCAGCGCCGAGAACAACTATACACATGGACAGCAGGACCCTGCGTCCGCCTCAGGGCCGACGTGAGGGCGCAGGTCACAGCAGGTTGACCCCGTGTTTGAGGAGACGGTGCCGGGCTTTACTGGGCAGTGAGAAAGCGCTGTCCTGGGCGTTGGGTATCCCAGAGTTCCTGGAGGACGCCCCCTGCTGGAGGAAGTAGGTCTCCTGTGCTGCAGTGCGGGTTCCATACACCGCACAGCCTGCGTTCCTGGAACAGCACAGAACACAGTATCCATGTTAATTAAAGGAGCAGTGTGTAAACTCTAGTGGTGAGGTTGCATATTGCAATCTACTGAACCCCCACCCCCCTTCATCCCCTAAAACCCACAACAGTCAGGTGTTCTGCCGTTGTCTCAGTGTCTCTTCTCCCGGTTCGTCTCTTCTTTGATGGTGTTGATTCAGCTCCTCTACTTTCTCTTCATTTTTGGGATAAATAATAATTCCAAATTTTCAAAATTTGGGTTCTCAAAATTCTCACAACCCAAACTGGTTCTCCAACACCGACATTCTAGCTTTTTATTTTACCCACTGAGTGGTTCCATCTAGCAGGCTCATAGTAGCTCAGTGTTTAAATGTTTTTACAGGGAGTTTAATGTTAATTCTGTTCAGACTCAGACTCAGATTAATAATCCCTAATCTAACCCTGATCAGGTGATCTACACCATCAGAACCTCCTCACTAAATCATGCACCATTTAAGGCGGTCCAGGAAAACAAGAATTGTAATCACACACTAATGAAAACATAGTTCTGTATATTATAATCCATTTCTAAAAAAAATAGATCCCGCCCACAAACTTTTACACACTGCTCCTTTAATATCATGCAGTCATTGGGTAAGCTTGTTAATGCTGTTAAGGTGGCACTGAAGTAGCCAGTGTTTCTAATCACACAGGTGAATATAAACGGTGCTAATATCACACGGCAGCTCTGTCTGGAGTTCAGCACTCACCTGATGATGGCCTCCTGCAGCGAGTCCGTGTGTGAGAAGTGAGAGTGCAGCAGAGCCGTGGCCTTCACAAACGGACGATCCTGAGGTCCAGCAGAGCGGCCGCACACGTTTGCTGGAACACAGCATCATTTATAAACCACACAGCAGGACATGTAGACTCAGTACCCTCCACCCACTGTCCAAACTCTCAGCTCCACTGACCGTACAGGACACTCTGTAGTCCATCTGTTTCTCTGTGTACTGTATAACCCTGTTCTTCAATGGTCAGGACCCCCACAGGACCCCCACAGAGCAGGTATGATGTGGGTGGTGCATCATTCTCAGCACTGCAGTGACACTGACGTGGTGGTGGTGTGTTAGTGTGGGTGGTGCTGGTGTGAGTGGATCAGACACAGCAGTGCTGCTGGAGTGTTGAGACACTGTGTCCACTCACTGTCCACTCTATTAGACACTCCTACCTTGCTGCTCCACCTTGTAGATGGACAGTCAGAGACGATAGCTCATCTGCTGCTGCACAGTGCAGTGTTGGTCATCCTCTAGTCCTTCATCAGTGGACACAGGATGCTACCCACAGGACGCTGCCCACAGGACGCTGCCCCACAGGACGCTGCCCCACAGGACGCTGCCCACACAGGACACTGCCCCACAGGACGCTGCCCACAGGACGCTGTTGGCTGGATAGTTCTGGTGGGTGGACGATTCTCAGTCCAGCAGTGACACTGAGGTGTCCAGCAACACTGCTGTGTCTGATCCACTCACACCAGCACCACCCACACACTAACACACCACCACCACGTCAGTGTCACTGCAGTGCTGAGAATGATCCACCCCCGACATCATACTTGCTCTGTGGTGGTCCTGTGGGGGTCCTGACCATTGAAGACATATGTGTGTATATATACTGGTTATAAGTAAAGAGTGTAAACTGTAATATTCCTGGGCTTGTTAAACGACTGAGCGGTTCTCCCGACGCGAGAGACTCACTGGTGAGTGTGTTCTGGACGCAGTCATAGTGTGCGAAGGTGTACGGGCCCTGAGCTCCAGGGGTCCCAGAGGAGGTGGTCCTGAGATGAGCCTCCAGACCGTTGAGAGAGGCCAAACTGCTGTGATACTGCGGAGGGTAAAGAGACGGGTCAGTTCAAAAATTCAGTCCCTCGTTATTTACTTCTCTAACAGACGAAAGATTCCGATTCAGGAACCCCCTTAAAAACACAGTCTAATTTAAGCCACGCCCCCATTAACACACTGTCCCTCATGGCCACAGGGTGAGTCCCAAAGTCTGAAAATCAATGTGGAACATTAAGAACGGTCACTATGGAAACCTGATTTGGCCTTTTATGTGAATTAATGACAAGTATCATGTTTGAGGTATGATTGTTCTGGCTCTGAATTTAATATTCAAATCTGAAGTTTTAATAAAATAAACATATTTAAGATACATGGTCACTCAAAGCTGAAGGAGTTTAGGCTAACAGTAACAGAACGTCAGGTTCTGATTCTGGCACCTCTCCGTGACGTCTGGGCAGGTCCGATTACGTGGCTGATGACATTTGGGGCGGGTCAGAATTTGTGTAAACTAGATTTTCCATCACTGCCTGAATTACAAACATGCCTATTTCTCAGACTCACCACTTCCTCCTTGGCGGTGGGATGCGTGCTGAAGCTCGGTTCCACCAGCAGCGCTAGAACCAGCCCCCTGACCCGGTGCTGGTACAGGAACATGGGCTCCAGAGAACCTTCCGTCTCCTTGCTCTCCTTCACCTGGTTTCCCTCCCGTCTCTCTCCCTGGTCATCTGTGCCGCTGGTGCTGTCGCTGATCGGCCCCAGCCTGGCTAGGCTCTGGCTCAGGTGATGCCCGAAGGCGTCCTGATCCGATGGAAGTCCGTTAGCGAGGGAACTAGCGGTTTGATCTGGATTCCCACCTTTTGCTGGAGTTTCACTCTCCAAGTCCATCCGCTCACCTTCATGGTCGCTCACTCTGCTGCTTCCACCCCCACTGCCCCCTGTTACCTTATAAGGAAGGGTCCCATTGGGCACACCCAGGTCATGTGACTCTGATGGGCTCGCCAGGCTGGAGCGGAGTGGAGTGCTGAACAATGAGGGTGTGGGACTGAAGCAGGATTCGTCAGAGAGGGAAGAGCGAGGGGAGGAGGGGAGCGTCTGGTAGGATGGCTGTGGGAAGTGGGTGGGACCAAACTCGTTCGGGTCCTGATCAGTGAGCGGCGTGTCTGAGAGAGTGCGGGACAGGAGGCGGGACTTCCTGGGACGGGTGACAGACTGAGGTGCACCGTTAGACCTGAGGGTGGAAGAGAGATGCTGTAGTGTCAGTCACTGAGGCTCCACCCACAGAGGCTCCGATGAAGGAACAGTGTTAGTTGTCTAGTTTGCTAGCTATTGGTTATGCTGGTTAGCTTTAGCTCGCTAAGCTTCTCTGACTCTATAACAGTTCTGGTTGGGCGGGGTCAGTGGTACTTCACCTGATATCTATGAGTTACTTCTTATTAAAGGTTTACCTGCATGAGTTGTCCACTGGGGGGCAGCGCAGCGTGTGCAGCTCAGATGGGGTCAGGAACACGGCTGTTGTGACCGTGCTGGACGGAGGAGAAGCTCCAGAGCTCACCCCGGAGTTAGATCTCAGCCTGTGGTCCTGCAGTGAGACGAGGCCAGGTGAGCAGCTCTGTTGTGGGACAGCAGTGTTTGTCTCAGCAGGTGTGTGTTTGGTTTACCTGGCTGTAGGTTTCAGTCTCATGCACCATCACCTTCACCGTCAGCTCTGGAGGCATCTGTGTGCTCACCACCCTACACACACACACACACACACAGGACACAACAATGAAGTGATGTAGCAGTGTCAGTGTGCAGAATCAGGGCTTTCTGGGAGCTACTGTGTTGGGGTTAGTAAGACATGATGTAGTATTGCTAATGCTATGTGTACTAGCCTGCAGAACCCACCCAATTAGATAGATAGATAGATAGATAGATAGATACTTTATTGATCCCAGAGGGAAATTCAAGGCATCCAGTAGCAGATATACAAACCATACAGAAGCAACAACAGAAGCAAGATAGATTGTACAAACAGAGACAGAGACACAACACAAAGTATGAAAGTATAAAAATAGAGTCCTTAGTGTCTGGGTAAGGTATAAAGTATAAATGGAGGTAGTGGTAAACAATTTGCTAAGCAAATTAAGAAGATGGCTGTTGTCAGCCATATAGACAGTTAAGATCAGTACAGAGTATATACCGTGTAGTGTTAGTGTGCAGTGCATGGTTGCCATGGTTTCCCTAATTGTTGGAATTGAACCCTTTAATGTTCTACTCAACTGTTTGGTAGAGCACATTTGAGTCACTACATCTTAATGAAGATGTTAAGCTTAAGCCAACCTGACGGTGGCGTCTCTACCGATCGGCAGAGGCACTTCTTGGTGCTTCAATAGGAGGTTCCTCACCAGCATGTTCTCCATTAATCTCAAGAACTCATTCATGATGCAAAGGGTTCTTTAAAAGTTCATGGTTCTATATGGATCCCTTTGCTTAAGAACCCACAAAGGTTAACTGGAAGAAGGGTGTCATAAGCTACTTGTATCCCATGAAAGTGTCGGGTGAAGACCTGAAGAAGTGACTCCCACCCACCTGCCCCGGTACAGGACACATCCTGCCAACACCAGGGGGCAGCGCTGACACGCCTGCAGGATCAGGGCGGCCTTCAGCAGCAGCAGGGGGTCAATCTGATCAACAATAAGAACATATCAGCACAATCACACAGCACAGTTCTCAGCTACACCTTCCACACCCGTCAAGCTTAGGCTAGTACACACGTTAGTGGAGTCGATGGTCTTCAGGCAGCTGAAGATGTGGTGCAGCTCAGTGGAGCCGCCCTGCAGGTGGGACAGATAACACGCCCAGTGCAGAGCCAGCTCCTCCTGACTGTGTAACTGCAGCACAACAGACAAAGAGGAACACTTTAGTACCATGCAGCAGAACTACAACAACATACACCGTACAATCAACGTTCATACAACCCGCACGCTCATTCTGAGAGACTGTAATACACTACAGGAAGGGTAGGGGGCGATACGACCCACACAGTCATTCTGACAGACTGTACTACGCTACAGGAAGCGTAGGGGGCGATACGACCCACACGCTCATTCTGACAGACTGTAATACGCTACAGGAAGCGTAGGGGGCGATACGACCCACACACTCATTCTGACAGACTGTAATACACTACAGGAAGTGTAGGAGGCGATACGACCCACACAGTCATTCTGACAGACTGTACTACGCTACAGGAAGCGTAGGGGGCGATACGACCCACACGCTCATTCTGACAGACTGTAATACACTACAGGAAGTGTAGGGGCCGATACGACCCACAGGGTTTTCTAACTGTGCTAGAGCTACAGATTCAGGGCAGTGGTGAGGAGATGTTACCTGATAGCTCTGTCGGACCGGGCCGTTATAGAAACAGAAAAGGTCAATCAGCTGATCCAGAAACGCACATACACTGACATCTGGAATATCTGATACACAGTTCAGTGCCTGGGGGGAGAAATAGAGAGAGAGAGAGAGAGAGAGAGAGAGAGAGAGAGAGAGAGAGAGAGAGAGAGAGAGAGAGGGAGGAAGAGAGGTAGAAAAAGAGAGAGAGAGAGAGAGAGAGAGAGAGAGAGAGAGAGAGAGAGAGAGAGAGAGAGAGGGAGGAAGAGAGGTAGAAAAAGAGAGAGAGAGAGAGAGAGAGAGAGAGAGAGAGAGAGAGAGAGAGAGAGAGAGAGAGAGATTCTTTAATTTTCCACATGGAAAATATCGTATATCAGCACATCCCTGGAATCATCAGAAGGTCACATGTTTGTCGGACATGGGTGGCGGTGTCGTACCCAGAGGAAGTTGTCACTCATGTGAATGGCGTATTTGCTCTTCCGGAACCGCAGCAGACGGACCGGTGCCGACGACAGCTCGGAAACACAGCGGCTAACGCCGGCCAGCTGACCGCACAGCAGCTCCTGCTGATCCATCGGCGTCTGAGAAGCACACAAACCGCACTCCATCAGAACCTGCACTCCATCAGAACCCGCACTGCAGGTGTAGACACGGACTGAATCTGACAGCTTTAAATCAGCGCTGGTCTAAATTAGTCAAGATCAACTAACCAATGATAGTGAGGCGACTGTGGTGGGCTACCTGAGCAGATGAAACCACCACAGTCACCTCACTATCATTGGTTAGGTGATCTTGAGGCTGTTTCAGTGGCTAGTATGGATAGAACTGCTGGGAGGAAGTGTGAGACAGAGGTGAAGAGGGAGAGAGAAGGAGAGGGAGAGAGAGATGGCGAGGGAAAGAGAGAGTTAGAAAGAAATGGAGAGGGAAAGAGAGATGAAGAAAGAGAGAGAGAGAGAGAGAAGATGGAGTAAAATAGACGGGAGAGGGAGACAGGGAAACCGAGAGAGGAGAGGAAGAGAGGGAGACAGAGAGGAGAAAAAGAGATGGGGAGAAGGAGAGAGGGAGACAGCAAAGGAGAGAGCTAGGGAGAGAAAGGAGAGGGGGAAACAGAGAGGAGAAAGAGAAAGACAGAGAAAAAGAAGGAGGGTGAGAGATGGAGAGATAACACAGAGAGAGAAGAAGAGGGAGAGAGAGAGAGAGAGAGAGAGGGAGAGAAAGAAAAGGAGCGTAGGAAACAGAGAGGAGAAAGAGAGAGAGAGAGAGAGAGAGAGAGAGAGACAGAGAGAAAGAGAGAGAGAGAGACGGGGAGAAGGAGAGAGCAAGGGAGAGAGCAAGGGAGAGGAAGAAAAGGAGAGGAGAAAGAGACAAAGAGAGAGAGACGGGGAGAGGGAGAGAGGACTCAGCTCTCTGGTGAACTATCGCTGGGGTACCGGAGAAAGCTAGAACCTCACATCTTCAGGATAGAAGTAGCATATCCCGGCCCGGGTCAGATCTCCCTCCTCCTGCACCTTCGACCGGTCATACAGGAAGAAACAGAGGCACCTGGAACAGGAGAGGAACAGGGACTCGTATCAGGGGTTCTGTGGAGGAACACTGACTCAGCCCGGAGCTGACTCAGCCGGCTGTGCTTCCTAAAGCTGCCACAGACCGTAACGCTGTGTGTACACTGGTGATGTAATAAGGAGAGTTCAGTACCTAGAACCCACACACCATGAACCTAACATTCAGCTGTTCCTCCTTCAAATACAAAACCCATAACGCAGCTACAGAACCAACATGGCGGACTATGTGGAGAACTCCAGCGTTCCAGGCTGGGAAGGGGACGTCGGGACTTTTCATTCCCTTCCCGAGGATTCCAACTGTCAGCGGTACATGGTGGATGTTCATCTTTAAACCAGGCTGGAGTTCTTCCTGTTCACCAGCTTCCTAATCCAATGTTCCGTTTAAGGTGGAACATAAAATTCCCAAAACAACCTGGAGAACAGGAACTCCAGCTCCACATCTTTAACAGGATCCCGGAACACCTTTAATCCTGCAGCCTGAACATTCCACTCCGGACAGATTCCCAAACCTCTCTGGACAATATGGAGCAGCTCCGCTCAGCGTCTGACCCTGAAGAGACTGAAGAGAGGAGCAGCTCCACCTTTATTAGCACCACCACCCCAACAGCAGCCTGTAAGTAGCAGCCATGCTGTGTGATTGTATCCGTGTGTGGCGGTTGGAGCAGATCATCTTAAACTGAGAGCTCCATAGTGAGGATCAGCTTTAATCTACTGTGTGTTGGTGTCCAGATGGAGCCAGTAGCTAGTACAGGGAACGCTAGCTACTAGCATTAGCTCTGAGTAACTAGCGTAGCTAACTAAACAGTGTGAGGGCGGAGCTTATTTACACAGAGGCTCATTTTATTTAGTCTATTTCCACATGGTGCTTCTGTGAGATCATTGTGGGCGGTGTCTCGCTATAAACCAGCCAATCAGAGCAGAGCTCATCTAACTATTAATGAGCTCCCTAACAAAGAGGAAACAGCTCGCTTCACTCTAGAACCTGATCATAGGGTGGAAATGGGTACACTGTAGAATCACATCTGGGGGAACGAAGTCACACACCTTCTATCTAGAACCATTTCAATACTGAATAAATAAATCAATAGCAGCTTTAGGAGAGATCACAGGTAAACATCAGCGAGGGCTGACTTGGCGGACGTATGACATCACAAAGACCCTTAAAGGGCTCATATGGTGGGGTGCAACTTCATCTCAAAGCCTCTCCTCACCATCTAGTCTCGGCCAACACAGTCTCAGCCATCAGTGGAGGTTGTGATGGACTCAGTCTTGATGAAACCTGGCCTGGCCTGCTCCCATACCCCTCCACAGCTCCTGGAAAACAGCAATGCAGCACTTTAAACCTGTCTAGATCCCAGAAGCAGTCTCAGAGAACATGGAAAAAGCACATACATGCCTAAAAAACCCATCTAGAACCAATAAACACTTCACAAATTAACCTCATGAATTTGAATTCTGATTTTTTTTATATAGTCAGATTTTTAATGTTGAATTATTTTTAAAAATATTTTATAAATAAATATTTATTTTATGTTCTTATGATCTTTGTATCGTAAAGCACTCGGAGCTTAGCATACTTTTAACCCTTACGGTGCTTATGATCACAGTTAAGGTACCAGGTTTATGTGCATTCGGCTCTTTAAAACTTATTAAATTAACTGCGACTGGCTATTCAGGGTTATGGTTCATGTTACCGGGTGAATTCGACAGGCTGTAGTTCATTTACTTCATTTTTACGAATATAAACATGGCTTCTTTTTGTAACTCTCCATTCCACCTTAAATGGGGCTGAAGTTGCATTGTGGCGGCTGAGGCGCAATGCAACTGCCGCCCCATTTAAGGTGGAACGGAGAGTTACAAAACGAATTGGTTTTATCGCTCGTGCGCTAACTTTTCACCACTTAGCGTTTAGCAAAGGACCTCAAATCACTTTCCGTTGATCTACAATCACACTTTGCTGCCAAAAATGAACAACTTCCGCTGTTTTAAATCATCAAACACTCACCAGAAGCTTGACAGAGCCTAGCTTCCCCAACTCCCGACGCTGCAAACCCGGCGGAAAACTCGAGTTCGCCCGGAAAACCATCAGCTGCAGGCCTCAACCCTCACCTCCGAGGCACCGTGAGGATTAACTCCGGCCAAAGAAGCTAAAAAAGTCGCTGGGTTGTTCAGAAAGTATGTGGGTCACAAGAGTATGAGAGTCATGTGAGCCTGTCTAGGAAGTATGGTAAGCCATACGGGTCAAAATACGTCAACACCCAGCTTGCACGCCTCATTGATTCATTCATTCATTCGTTCGTTCATCAAAGCAAAACTTACACCATATGAACACAAACTCAATAAAAACACAAACCACTGCTTATAATTTAAGGATCTTTATTATCAGTTAAAGTTCAAACAACTGGTCATGTACTGAATGGTCCAATGTAACTGTCTCCAGTAGGTGGCTCCACCACAGGGAGGAACCCAGAGGTCAGAGATGGTTTGAACAAGTTTTGTTTGTTGTAAACTGAAATTAAGAGGTGGTGCATGGTCCAGGAAGGTAAGAGGGGGGTGATGAAGCCCTCTGGTCCACCGAAAGAGAGAGAGTCAGGCTCGAGGACGGAGAGAACAATCGGTCTTCCACTATTCGTGGCCCTCGTAGCCGTCAGGCAGGGGGTTCACGTGGGAGTTGTGGAACAGGCTCTTGACGCCGTTGCCCCATGGGAAAGGCTGTGGAAAGAACGTTTCATAGCTCAGATCAGTTAAAAGTCAAGGCTAAGGCATTAACACTGTGCCCGGAAGACACCGGGTACCTCCAAAACGATGAGTACACAGTCAAGTTAAAGAGGAGCTCCACCAGTTTTACCCTGCTCAATAAACTGGACCTAACTGAACGGCTGAGACGTAAACAAAGACAGAGGGCTTCGGTGTGAAGGTCTGGAGAATCTCTTACAACACGCTACTGGTGGAGAGATACACTTCTGTCACAGCACTGGCTTTCTAACACTGGCAGTAGCCCAGGTAGCAAGGTACCCGAGATGGCCTATGAGTGAAGGGGTTAAAATTCTACATCCGGGGGCTTAGACTGTAAATAAAGTGCCTATTTGTGCGTGTTGTAGACATGGAGAACCCTGGTTCCCATCACCACCACTGTAGAGAACATCTCAGCCCTTTCTCAATCCTTCTGTTACACCTCAAACACACAGGTGTACAGAAACCTGTGTTTTCTGTGTCTTACTTTTATGATGTCAAAGAGAGGGTATTGTAAAATCAGTCAATCACAACCATACTGCTTTAAGTGCCAACAGCCAGAATTCAGAATTCCTCTTACTCTGCAGTAAATGGGATGAATAATTCTCAAGCACCTGCCTCCTAGTAAAGGCATGGTGGCAATTTGGGAACATCGCTGTCTCACTAGGTCATACACCCCCCCCCAAATCACGAATGCCTGGAGTTGCAGTTCAGACCTAGCCTCAGAGAAGTCATGCTTCTATAGATCTAAGGGGTCACACACACTCAAGCCCAATGTCAGGCCAAAATTAATTTTAAATGTCCAGTCACGTTCAACCCTGCAGCCCATTTAGTCTAATAAGGGGTGTGTCAAAATACAGTATATGCCACAACACTCAGGCATTTACACTGAGCTGGCTCAGGCGGAGGACTCCTTAGATTTATGTCAGCTTGATGGACGGTTCAGACCATGATTTTGGTTGATGGTAGAGTTTTCTGAGCCATTTCTTGATGTTTGGGTTTGTACACAGAGTCTCCTGCATTTAACCCATCTTTAAAAGATAAACACTAGTGAATGTGCACACGCACTAGGGGGCAGTGAGCACACTTCAGTGGGCAGCTTTATCCACAGCGCCTGGGGAGCAGTGGGGGTCAGGTGCCTTGTTCAAGGGCACTTCAGTCAGACCCACACTTGTATGGGGCAGAATTCCATGACTTGCTTATGGTATACGTCTGCTGCCGCTAAAGGGGCACTCTGACTACAAACAGGAAGTGTAACCATGGCTACATCTGCTCTAAAGCAGCGTTTCTCAACTCTGACCCTGCAAGCCCACTGCCCTGCACCTGTTGAGTGTTTTATCTGCTTCCAACACACCTGATCAGCTCGTTAACAACCCGTTAGTAAGTAAAACACTACGGCACACAGGACAGCAGGACTGGGACAAGGGCTGAGGAACACCGCTCTAAAACACGGCCACTCTCCATCCAGGGTGCGGTCCTGTCTGGACGCAGTAAGCGCCCTCTGATGATGAAAGGCACAAGCACTTTGGGGTGCAGGTTTCTGAGGGCACACTTTCTGAACAGTACGTGAATGGTCAGAAGCTAACGTCAGATTTCTGCCCGTCTGCTTGGGCGGTGGTCTACCTTGCTGCGGATGCGCAGGTGCGAGTAGGGAACGAACTCTGGCTGATCGTGGCTGTGGTGCTGAGCCTTCAGGAAAGTGTTGAGCATGCAGACTGCCACTCCAGGAATGGCCACCACGAAGCTCAGGATCTTCCAGGTCTTGGCTGTAAGACAAGGAGAGAGGGTTATGATAACCACCTAAAACTGACAATGTCACCTTCCAGTCAGTCAGTACGGGACTTCTGAAGACTGCAGCACACCACATACTTCATTACCAAAATAAATACTTCTATTACATCATTTCACCCTGTAGATGAAGTTAATACACATAATAACCTGCATAAACAGTAAACAGACCATCTGACTAGGTGTAATGTAGCACTACTCGGCTGTCCATCCATACAGATCTAAATAAAGTCTCCAGCTAGAACACATCGGAAGTGCTGACTGCACCGAATGCTAAGCTAACGTAGCACGTTGCGATACGAACTTAACTTTAACGGAGCGACACCAAGATTATTTGTAGTTTTAAAACTCCACAGACATTTATACCTCAGTTTTTATACTTTAAAATGATGTAAACATATACATAAATGTACGAAATCTGCTAGGAAATATTAGCACTAGCATTAGCCTCCGCAGCAAGGTCAAACCGTACTGTTAGCGTCCTGATTTTCTGACACACACAGACAATAACACTTCCCCACTGCACATTTATATACAACACAAGCCGAGCAAACTCACCTCCCTGGTCGCCGTGAGCCACAGCGGACAGCTGGCGGGTTTGAGCCCGGGAAGCGGAGCGCAGGACAGCGCTTGAGAAGCGGCCGAACAGAGCCATGTTCACTGGGTTACTGCCGCGGTCACCGTCGGGGCTTTACCACTGAGAGCCGGAGCGCCCCCTCCTGAGCGGGAGGTCCGCTGTTTCATACATTAACTGTACGGACAGTCCGCAAGCCACAAATTAAAAGTTCTGACCGAGTTCTAACATATTAATAATATCTTACCGTTTCTGTAAGTTTTATTGACTAGGATTCGCCACTTTTTTTATTTGTAGTTTATTAAGTCAAGCATTTCAACGCGATCGAATCGCGACTGTGCGTCACCAAGACTACAATACCCATGATGACGCCCTCGGCTCACGACAGGCAGCAAGCGGGCTAATCGTTAAGAAATAAACGAATTAAGCAGATACAATGTACTTTGTGTGTGAGAATGTTATGTATATTTATGTGTTTATAAATTAACTGATATCTTATAAAGAATATACACACATATAAACGCACAAAGTCTGTGTTTGGTGCTGTTTTGGTATGTTGAAAAGCGCTAACTCCACATCGCCTGCACATTATTATGAATTATTCATTATTATTTATCGATTTATTTGTATTGTTTAACGTTATGTAATTGAAAATGACGATGAAGTAGTTTATTTACACAATGTGCCGAAATATTGTCATTTATATTTTACAAATATGTCGTTGATACCATATTTGTTCTGACCATAGAGATATCAAGTTACTGAACATCAGTAACTGCTGCTGGAAGCCCACAGTGATGATCTATTAGTAAGAATAAGAGAAGTGTTTACTGTTTTGTGAGGAAGAGGAAAATTAGTCTGTGATTAAATTCACAGCACAGTGCAGGAAGTAGCCCCAGGGTAGGCAGACTGGTCAGCAGGAAGGCAGGCAGTGGCAGATGAAGCAGCATCATCTGAGTTTGGGCAGTAGCTCCACATTAGACCACACAGTTTGGGCAGTAGCTCCTCATTAGACCACACAGTTTGGGAGGTAGTTCCGCATCAGACCACACAGTTCGGGCAGTAGCTCCACATCAGACCACACAGTTTGGACTGTAGCTCCACATCAGACCACACAGTTTGGGCAGTAGCTCCACATCAGAAATCACAGACAGTGAGTGCTGACATAAGAACTGAGGACACACTGAGGCTCCCTGAGACATCAGCGCCCCTCTGCTTCACCATCAACAAACCCAAGTGAGCGTGTGAGAGCAGCAGGACGACAGCACTAACATTCCCAGCTCACTATAATCCTCAATGCCCCCAGATCTGCACCTTCTGCCTGACAGGACATCTAATTACCCCAGGCTCACCTGAACAGGTAGGGTTTAAGCCTGACCTGAAGAGCGGGACTGTGTCTGAGATCAGAGCACTGACTGGAAGGTTATTCCAAAGCTGGGGGGATTTGTATGGCAAGGCTCCGCCCCCTGATGTAGCTGTATTAGTTCTAGGTACTAACAGTCAGGAGCACCTTGCAATCGGAGTTCACGTGTGGGTTCATAGTACGAGATAACTTCACTGAGGTACTGAGGAGCCAGGCGGGAGAATTTTAGACGGAGGAAATTTTCTGTATGTGGAATTTAACCGGATTTTAAGGTAAACAGGAAGGTAAATTTCCTAGGATTTTTTGGTAAAGATAATTAGGCACCGTAACTAATTCCATACGTACACTGCCTCACCAAAACAGATATTCGGGCATGTCTAATAATACCCAGATGGAATGAAACACCTTTACTCACTTTTCTCTTTTGTAGCTGCTAACCCGGTAAACCAACCAGGACCGGTTTTCCCATGAAGCCCTGAAAGGAGCAGGTGGAACGGAGCACGAGTGCAGGACGAGGGGGTTTGGAGTTTGTGTGAGCTGGAGCTGACCCCAGGCTGGTCCTGGCCTGTTTTGTTTGCCGTCTGCCTGGACAGAGAGACAGCAAAGAGCTAAAGAGTCAGTCAGGCAGGAGATCCACTCTGGGGAAAGGGTAAGACTCCCGATCCTGAAGGCCTCAGTCTGTAAGGAGGAGCGATGAAAGAGCACCAAGTATGGAAATGCTGGAAAAGAAGAGATCCGAGTTTTATGATCTCCATAATAACTCTAATTAGTGTTAATTAGACCAAAGCAATGTTGGGAATGTTTATAGGACCTGTGGTGAATGGTGTCACAGGGTTGTGAGTATGTCATATACATCATTAGTTCCCATAAACACCCTCCCAGCTCGTTTTGAGATGGAACCAGAGCCTGTTTAGTCCTGTTTCAGTGTGGCACAGCATGGGAAATATGGAATACAAGCCACTACACTGATAATTTGGGATTTCTGGGGATTATCCTCCACTCCTGATGTTAACTCCTGCAGGATTAGTCCTGAGATTAAACCCATTATATGAAATGTCCGGTAGAAACAGATAATGATCTCGGATGTTTGTAATGGAGGGAGGCTACATACTGTGTTGATCTACCGGTTAATATTCAACATGTGTGCCGTGTCCTTTGCATCCAGCGCATTTTCTGACCTTCCTAGCATAAAAGCCATGCTGGGATTTATTTATCGATGAATTCATTAATCCAAAGACACCTTTATTATGGTTGGTTCAGACGGAGCAGCTCACATTAGCTGCTTTTCTTGTGTCCTGGTGGGAAATGAGGGTTTATGGTTCCCAGTGTTGGTGAAGGTAACCAGACGTCCCCTCTAAAAGCTCCCTCACAGGAAGTTCCTACATGAGGTGGTTCTGAATACGCTGCCTGATGTCTGATACGCTGTTTATGATAGTGTGGAGAAGATCTCAGCCTTGAACTCCATTCATTGTGGAGGGATACATGCTGCAGGGCGCTGTGAGGTCAAATAGTCCCCCAAAGGAACTTAGTATTTCCAGGTTTTCCAGATTTTCATCATCAACATGATACTAATAAACAAGCGTCATGTGACCTCTCACTACTGAGCCATACGGAATGTTGACCTGTAGGTGGAAACCCGCTCATGCTTCACTGTTCACCCGTCTTTCCTGTTCTCCTCCCACAGATGGAGTCTATAAGCTATGACCGCTTTAATTCAGGGGACGTGGAGACGACCCCTCGTCACCACCTGGATCCTCCATTATCACCCAGTCAGTTAAGCAGCACTTCACACTCTGTATCTTTTATTAGCAACTGAGCACACCACCTGAGCTACAACAGCCGCCACATACACTCATCATCTAAAGAACAGCTGCAGCCAGAAGGAGGTGTGGGATTGGGAATGCTGTTGGGAAGGAAGATGAAGGTGACCAGGATCAATAACTGGTGATAAATTTAGACTGATATGATCAATATTTATTGAGCTACACATACAGAAGTCTGTCTCTCAGTATGGCGTCGGGCTGCCGTGTTCGCTAACCCAACACGCCAGACGTCTCGGTATGGAGCTGTAGAGGTTCCTGATGATGTCCTGTGATAATCCATCCCATGCAGCTTGAACACACAGTTCCTGCAGATGGTGCAGTAGGGGTGGAGGTGGAGCAACACCAGGTCTTCTGGACGTGTGACAACAAACCGTCCATCTTGGTGCTGACCACGGTGCCTCCACACACGGGTTCGTTGGGCGTCTCCACCAAGACTAAAGCGGGACTCGTCACTGAAGATGACCCGCTGCCATTCTGAGTCACTCCATGACAGTCTGGTACGACACCACTGCAGTCTTTGGTGATGGTGACGTGGTGTTAAGGACAGTCGTGGTAACGGTCTGTGTGCATGTAGTCCTGCGTGGTGCAGCCGTCTGACGATGGTGCTGCACTAACAGGAGGACTCATGGAGGACACCACTGCTCGCTGGATGTCTGTAATGGTGGTGTTGGGTCAGTCAGGTACAGAGATAAGACCCGTCCTTGGTTACGTCACATGCGCGGCCGAGTGTGAATCATTAGTATGTCTCACCATGTCAAACCTACACACCAAGTTTCAGTCCTGTTGGTGGATTCCTTCTGGGTGCAGCTGTTCTTTCGATGACGAGTGTACTTCTCCTCTGTGTGGATGAAGTGCTGTTCAGGGTGCCTTAGTGACTTTCAGACTGTCCTGTGTGTCATTGCTTATAATGTGACAGTGTGTGTGTGTTTTGTGTGTGTGTGCGTGCGTGTGTGTGTGTGTGTGTGTGTGTGTGTGTGTGTTCAGACAGACAGAACAGGATTATCTTCCTCATGTTCGGAGTTCTCTCTGTGTTCCTGCTCATCCTCACACTTACTGTGGGAATTAAATGTAGGTAAACGTGCTCACTAATATCAAACGTTTAAAAAAAAAAAGTTTACTGTTCCACCTTAAACACGCCAGAATGTAACTGCTGCACCTTTTAAGGTGGTAATTAATCTTTAGCCTGATTATGTAGATGGACTACCGTCTGTGCTGTATAGTCAGTGGTGAGTGTAGATTCCAGGAGGCGGGTCTAATGGTTGAGTCAGTGTTAATAAGACGTCAGTCATAAAGTGAATGTTTCTGTTTCTCTGATCATCAGTCACACAAGTCAATCAGCAGGTGTCTGACGTGATGGAGTCAATGCAGATGGTCAGCGAGTCTGTCAAAGCATTCCGGAAAGGTCTCTCTCTCTCTCTCTCTCTCTCTCTAACTCTCCTTCTCCATCTCTCCCCCTTTTCCAACTCTCTCTATCTTTGTCTCTCACTCTCTAACTCTCTCCATCTCTCTCTCCTTCTCTCTCTCTCTATCTATCTCTCTAACTCTTACTCTCTAACTCTCTCTAACTGTCTGTAGTGTAGCAAGTGTGATAGTGTAATGAGTGTGATGTTGTAGTGAGTGTGATGGTGTAGTGAGTGTGACGGTGTAGTGAGTGTGATGGTGTAGTAAGTGTTATGGTGTAATTAGTGTGATGTTGTAGTGAGTGTGATGGTGTAGTGAGTGTGATGGTATTTTGAGTGTGACGGTGTAACGAGTGTGACGTGTAGTGGGTGTGATGGTGTAGTGATAGTGATGGTATAAAGAGTGTGATGATGTAGTGAGTGTGATGGTATAATGAGTGTGACGGTGTAGTGAGTGTGACGTGTAGTGGGTGTGATGGTGTAGTGATAGTGATGGTATAAAGAGTGTGGCGGTGTAGTGAGTGTGATGGTATAAAGAGTGTGACGGTGTAGTGAGTGTGATGGTATAAAGAGTGTGACGGTGTAGTGAGTGTGATGGTATAAAGAGTGTGACGGTGTAGTGAGTGTGATGGTATAATGAGTGTGGCGGTGTAGTGAGTGTGATGGTATAATGAGTGTGGCGGTGTAGTGAGTGTGGCGGTGTAGTGAGTGTGATGGTATAAAGAGTGTGACGGTGTAGTGAGTGTGATGGTATAAAGAGTGACGGTGTAGTGAGTGTGATGGTATAATGAGTGTGGCGGTGTAGTGAGTGTGATGGTATAAAGAGTGTGACGGTGTAGTGAGTGTGATGGTATAAAGAGTGTGGCGGTGTAGTGAGTGTGATGGTATAAAGAGTGTGACGGTGTAGTGAGTGTGATGGTATAAAGAGTGTGACGGTGTAGTGAGTGTGATCATTTAAAGAGTGTGACGGTGTAGTGAGTGTGATGATATAAAGAGTGTGGCGGTGTAGTGAGTGTGATGGTATAATGAGTGTGGCGGTGTAGTGAGTGTGATGGTATAATGAGTGTGGCGGTGTAGTGAGTGTGATGGTATAATGAGTGTGGCGGTGTAGTGAGTGTGGCGGTGTAGTGAGTGTGATGGTATAAAGAGTGTGGCGGTGTAGTGAGTGTGATGGTATAAAGAGTGTGGCGGTGTAGTGGGTGTAATGGTATAAAGAGTGTGATGGTGTAGTGGGTGTGATGGTATAATGAGTGTGACGGTGTAGTGAGTGTGATGGTATAAAGAGTGTGACGGTGTAGTGAGTGTGATGGTATAATGAGTGTGGCGGTGTAGTGAGTGTGATGGTATAAAGAGTGTGACGGTGTAGTGAGTGTGATGGTATAATGAGTGTGGCGGTGTAGTGAGTGTGATGGTATAATGAGTGTGGCGGTGTAGTGAGTGTGATGGTATAAAGAGTGTGACGGTGTAGTGAGTGTGATGGTATAAAGAGTGTGACGGTGTAGTGAGTGTGATGGTATAATGAGTGTGGCGGTGTAGTGAGTGTGATGGTATAAAGAGTGTGACGGTGTAGTGAGTGTGATGGTGTGAGTGTGGCGGTGTAGTGAGTGTGATGGTATAAAGAGTGTGGCGGTGTAGTGAGTGTGATGGTATAAAGAGTGTGACGGTGTAGTGAGTGTGATGGTATGAGTGTGGCGGTGTAGTGAGTGTGATGGTATAATGAGTGTGGCGGTGTAGTGAGTGTGATGGTATAATGAGTGTGGCGGTATAGGGAGTGTGACGGTGTAGTGATAGTGATGGTATAAAGAGTGTGACAGTGTAGTGGGTGTTACGGTGTAGTGAGTGTGATGGTGTAATGAGTGTGATGGTGTAGTGAGTGTTACGGTGTAGTAAGTGTGACGTGTAGTGAGTGTGATGGTGTAGTGAGTGTATCGGTGTAGTGAGTGTGATGGTGTAGTGAGTGTGACGGTGTAGTGAGTGTGATGGTGTAATGAGTGTGATGGTACGAGTGTGACGGTGTAGTGAGTGTGATGGTGTAATGAGTGTGATGGTATGAGTGTGATGGTGTAGTGAGTGTGATGGTATAAAGAGTGTGACGGTGTAGTGAGTGTGATGGTATAAAGAGTGTGACGGTGTAGTGAGTGTGATCGTTTAAAGAGTGTGACGGTGTAGTGAGTGTGATGATATAAAGAGTGTGGCGGTGTAGTGAGTGTGATGGTATAATGAGTGTGGCGGTGTAGTGAGTGTGATGGTATAATGAGTGTGGCGGTGTAGTGAGTGTGATGGTATAAAGAGTGTGACGGTGTAGTGAGTGTGATGGTATAAAGAGTGTGACGGTGTAGTGAGTGTGATGGTATAATGAGTGTGGCGGTGTAGTGAGTGTGATGGTATAATGAGTGTGGCGGTATAGGGAGTGTGACGGTGTAGTGATCGTGATGGTGTAGTGATAGTGATGGTATAAAGAGTGTGACGGTGTAGTGAGTGTGATGGTGTAGTGAGTGTTACGGTGTAGTGAGTGTGATGGTGTAATGAGTGTGATGGTGTAGTGAGTGTTACGGTGTAGTAAGTGTGACGTGTAGTGAGTGTGATGGTGTAGTGAGTGTATCGGTGTAGTGAGTGTGATGGTGTAGTGAGTGTGACGTGTAGTGAGTGTGATGGTGTAGTGAGTGTGACGGTGTAGTGATAGTGATGGTATAATGAGTGTGATGGTGTAATGAGTGTGATGTAGAGTGTGATTGTAGGTGAGTGTGATGGTGTAGTGAGTGTGATGGTGTAGTGAGTGTGACGGTGTAGTGATAGTGATGGTATAATGAGTGTGATGGTGTAATGAGTGTGATGGTGCAGTAAGTGTGATGGTGTAGTGAGTGTATCGGTGTAGTGAGTGTGATGGTGTAGTGAGTGTGACGTGTAGTGAGTGTGATGGTGTAGTGAGTGTGATGGTATAATGAGCGTGACGGTGTAGTGAGTGTGATGGTGTAGTGATAGTGATGGTATAAAGAGTGTGACGGTGTAGTGAGTGTGATGGTATAAAGAGTGTGATGGTGTAGTGAGTGTGACGGTGTAGTGAGTGTGATGGTATGAGTGTGACGGTGTAGTGAGTGTGACGGTGTAGTGAGTGTGATGGTATGAGTGTGACGGTGTAGTGAGTGTGATGGTATAATGAGCGTGACGGTGTAGTGAGTGTGATGGTATGAGTGTAACGGTGTAGTGAGTGTGATGGTGTAGTGAGTGTGATGGTGTAGTGAGTGTGACGGTGTAGTGAGTGTGATGGTATGAGTGTGACGGTGTAGTGAGTGTGACGGTGTAGTGAGTGTGATGGTGTAGTGAGTGTGACGGTGTAGTGAGTGTGACGGTGTAGTGAGTGTGACGGTGTAGTGAGTGTGATGGTGTAGTGAGTGTGACGGTGTAGTGAGTGTGATGTTATAATGAGTGTGATGGTGTAATGAGTGTGATGGTGTAGTGAGTGTGACGGTGTAGTGAGTGTGATGGTATAAAGAGTGTGATGGTGTAGTGAGTGTGACGGTGTAGTGAGTGTGATGGTATGAGTGTGATGGTGTAGTGAGTGTGATGGTATAATGAGCGTGACGGTGTAGTGAGTGTGATGGTATGAGTGTGACGGTGTAGTGAGTGTGATGGTGTAGTGAGTGTGATGGTGTAGTGATAGTGATGGTATAAAGAGTGTGACGGTGTAGTGAGTGTGATGGTATAAAGAGTGTGATGGTGTAGTGAGTGTGACGGTGTAGTGAGTGTGATGGTATGAGTGTGACGGTGTAGTGAGTGTGACGGTGTAGTGAGTGTGATGGTGTAGTGAGTGTGACGGTGTAGTGAGTGTGATGTTATAATGAGTGTGATGGTGTAATGAGTGTGATGGTGTAGTGAGTGTGACGGTGTAGTGAGTGTGATGGTATAAAGAGTGTGATGGTGTAGTGAGTGTGACGGTGTAGTGAGTGTGATGGTATGAGTGTGACGGTGTAGTGAGTGTAACGAGTGCTGTATTGTATTAATTCTGATCTGATTATGACTGGTAATCTGTCTTTCTCTCAGATGGAGGTTTATTTCCTGAGCCTATAATTCCAGACAGAGGTCAGAACATCAACCCTCACTCTCTCACTGCAGGACACACAACACCAACCTGACCCCACCCGTCTGTCTGTCTGTGTCTGTATCTCTCTGTATCTGTCTGTCTGTATCTGTCTGCCCATAACCATCTGTCTGTCTGTATCTGTATCTGTCTGTGTCTGTCTGTCTGTATCTGTCTTCCCATATCCGTCTGTCTGTATCTGTATCTCTATGTGTCTGTCTGTATTTGTATGTGTCTGTCTGTATTTGTCTGTCTGTATCTGTCTGTCTGTCTGTCTGTACCTGCCTGTACCTGCCTGTATCTGTCTGTCTGTCTGTATCTGTCTGTACCTGTCTGTCTGAGCAGGCCCCTGTGAGGAGGACTGGGTGTTCTATAAGGAGAAGTGCTACTTCATATCCAGACAGATGATGAAGAAATGGGAGGATGCAGAGAAGAACTGTGTCCAGCGGAGGGCGCACTTACTGGTGGTGAACGATGGAGAAGAACTGGTGAGAGGAACACTGCAGCACTCACCTCCATATAAGAACAGTAAACAAACAAACATTTAAACAAATAAATAAAAACACGCGGTGCTAAACCATGGGCGCTGTCTCCTAATATAAACACCAGTCTCCTTTCCCGAACCTGTTTCCATGGTTACGGAACTCAGTAGAACAGGTATTACTGATGGACTGGTGGGGATCGGAGTGTCTGGATCTAAGGCTGATCTGGGAAGGGATTTAGGACGGATCCAAAACGTCAGAGATTATTTACCAGTGTTAAAGAGAGCCTAGCTCAGCTCTGTATGCATCTCTCTCTCTCTCTCTCTCTCTCTCTCTCTCTCTCTCTCTCTACCCCCTCTCTCTATCTCTCTCTTCCCCCTCTTTCCCTCTCTCTCTCTCTCTCTCTCTCTCTCTCTCTTCCCCCTCTTTCCCCCCTCTCTCTCTCTCTCTCTCTCTCCCCCCTCTCTCTCTATCTTCCACTCCCCCTCTCTCTCTCTCTTCCCCCTCTTTCTCTCTCTCTCTCCCTTTCCCTTTCTCTTCCCCCTCTTTCTCTCTCTCCCTCTCTCTCTCTTCCCCCTCTTTCTCTCTCTTTCTTTCTCTCTTCCCCCTCTTTCTCTCTCTCTCTCTCTCTCTCTCTGTCTCTCTTTCTTCCCCTTTCTTTTCCCCCTCTTTCACTCTTTCTCTCTCTCTTCCCCTTTCTCGCCCCACTCTCTCTCTCTCTCTCTCTCTCTCTTTCTCTCTCTCTCTTCCTTTCCCCCCCCCTTTCTCTCTCTCCCTTCTGTCTCCCCCCTCTCCCCCCCTCTCTTCCCCCTCTTTCTCTCTCTCTCTCTCCTTCTTCCCCTTTCTCTTCCCCCTCTTTCTCTTCCCCCTCTTTCTCTCTTTCTCTCTCTCTCTCTCTTCCCCTTTCTCTTCCCCCTCTCTCTCTTCCCCCTTTCTGTTCCCCCTCTTTCTTTCTCTCTCTTTCTCTATCTCTGTGTCTTCCCCCTTCTCTCTCTCTCTCTCTCTCTCTCTCTCTCTCTCTCTCCCCCTTCTCTCTCTTACCCCTTTCTGTTCCCCCTCTTTCTTTCTCTATCTCTCTCTCTCTCTCTTCCCCTTTCTGTCCCCCCTCTTTCTCTCTCTCTCTCTCTCTCTCTGCCCCCCTTTCTGTTCCCCCTCTTTCTCTCTCTCTCTCTTCCCCCTTTCTCTCTTTATCTCTCTCTATCTATCTTTCCCCTTCTGTTCCCCCTCTTTCTTTCTCTCTTTCTCTCTCCCTGTCTCCCCCCCCTCTATTCCCCATTCTGCCCCCCCCCTCTCCATTTCTCTTACCCCTCTTTTTCTTTCTCACTCTCCCCAATTATCTGTCTTTAACTCTCTCTCCCCCTTCTCTCTGTCTCCCTCTCTCTCTGTCTCCCTCTCTCCCCACTCCCTCTGCCCCCCCCCCCCTCCTTTCTCAGGACTACATTTCCCAGTTGGTTGACATCAATACAAACTACTGGATTGGTCTGGTGGAGAGAGGAGAGGAGGGAAGCTGGACGTGGGTCGATGGAACAGACTACTCAAAAACCGAACAGTAAGAGAGATCCCTGCTCTGACGTGAAACTGAGTTTGGGCTGTGTGGATCCCTGGGACTGCCCACCCTTGATTAGAGAGTTCTGAATTTTCCAGAATTAAAATATACTGTTGTAGTTAGTACTGTCGCAGGCAGAGGCACCACCAGGCAGGGCAGGCAACTACATCCCCTGACTTCCCCCACATTCCATACACACCCAGAAGACACGTGTAGCTTCACTGGTCAATGTTCACCACTGTACACCTCACACCATACCCGCTCTCGATCACTGTGTCTACACCTCCCCCTAGTGGCAGAAGGCCCGGTTAGTATTCTGTATGAAAGGAGTGATTTGACTTCTGGCCGTGCTCTCACTTGAATAGTCCGCTTGTGTTGCCCTAACGTTCACCCCCGTGCTCTACCTGTCCTCAGCTTCTGGGATGAAGGTCAGCCAGATGACTGGAATGTCCGTTTCAACGGAGAAGACTGTGGTCAGCTTCACGCCGAACCAGCAATGGTCCGCAGGCCGTGGAACGATGCTGACTGTACGCTGTCCTACAAGTTCATCTGTGAAGGAACACCAAGGACACACTGAGCACACGTGCAGAACAAGGGGCATCTCCACAGAGGGAACTTCACAGGGGACATCTGAAACATTAATGTATGTTCATGTATAAGTGATTTATCAGCGTTTCTATTGGTTCGTTCATCAGGAGAGTAAAGGGCAGCTGCTGAGCTCAAAAGATGTAGAAATAAATGGGTCAGGAAAAAAGGAGATACTTGTGTTTGTAGGGTGGAAGTGAAAAGTGTGTCAGCGCACATGGTGGGAATTCAGCTTATTACACTGGCACTCATACACTCATCATCAAAAGAGTAGCTGCACCCAGAAGGAATCAGACTCGGTGTGGAGGTGTGACCCAACAGCCACCATTACAGACCAGCGAGCAGTGGTGTCCTCCATGAGTCCTCCTGTTAGTGCAGCACCATCGGCAGACGGCTGCACCACGCAGGACTACACGCACACAGACCGTTACCACGACTGTCCTTAACACCACGTCACCGTCACCAAAGACTGCAGTGGTGTCGTACCAGACTCTCATGGAGTGACTCAGAATGGCAGCGGGTCATCTTCAGTGACGAGTCCCGCTTTAGTCTTGGTGGAGACGCCCAACAAATCCGTGTGTGGAGGCACCGTGGTCAGCACCGAGATGAATGGTTTGTCGTGACACGTCCAGAAGACCTGGTGTCCCTCCACCTCCAACCCTACCGCACCATCTGCAGGAGCTGTGTGAGGATGTTCAAGCTGCATGGGATGGATTATCACAGGACTCCATCAGGAACCTCTACAGCTCCATACCGAGACGTCTGGCGTGTTGGGTTAGCAAACACGGCGGCCCGACGCCATACTGAGAGACAGACTTCTGTATGTGTAGCTCAATAAATATTGATCATATCAGTCTAAACTTATCATCAGTTATTGATCCTGGTCACCTTCATCTTCCTTCCCAACAAGATTCCCAATCCCACACCTCCTTCCGGGTGCAGCGGTTCTGTAGATGATGAGTGTATGTGGAGAACGGTGTGTTTTTCTGTCTAATTATTTTCCTGTTTATATTTGTGGACTGATGTTTGCTGATGTGTGAGAGTTAACAGCTGGGAAACAGAAACAACATGTGGATTCATTTATTAACGGATCATTTTATGGAATATTATTCCTACACTGTAATAATAATCAGTGTGTAACAGCCATGCCTCTTTTCCATAGCCTGGTTATGGAATATCATAAAAGTGTGGTGAAGCCAAACATCTCATTTAGTCATTCGCTCGGTTTTAATTTGATCATTGTTCTTTGAAATTAATGCATTAAATTAGTTCTAAAGTCGTCCGGGTTCTTTTACAACCATTTCCTCTTTTCAAATATCCTTCCCGTCCTCCCCTCTGCGTCTTTGTCATTCCCGTCATCCGTAGTCTGTCAACTGCACACTATACATAGCAGAGCAGACACAACAAGGACTGTTACAACATGAGCTAACAGTGGAAATGAGTCAGCGGAGGTCGAATGAGGTCAGCGAGCCATGCTGGTCAGTTTAAGTACTAGGATCAGCGCGAGGGAGACAGTGGTCAGTGTGGAGCTGCCGGTCACCCCGGAGGCTGATTTACACAGGCTGGAGGACAGGTGGTTGTTGGACGCGTTGTAGGGAGTGACTCCGAAACACGCTGAGGCCACTCGGTCACACTCGCAGATGAACATGTCACACGCGTTGTTGCTGCCTGAGACACAAACAATAACACAGCAGGTCATTACGGTGTTCAGCATAACACACTAACACATGTAAACAACAACAATCAGCTTTTCACTCTTTCATCATTCAGTCATCCTCTGAGCTGCTCATCCTTCTGGGTCACAGCGGGTGCTGGAGGAGCCGGTCCCGGTGCTCACTGGGCTGGGGGACGGAAACACCCTGGACCCAGGCTGCTAGTCCATCGGCTTTTTTAAAGCTGGAAAACCGGAAAACTCTGAACCAGAACGTTGTTGGGTTGTCCTCTGACCTTGTTTCCTGACTGCAGGCTGGGAAGAGGGAGCCGGTGATACCCTGTCACTCCAGGGAGCATTTTCACCACACCAGTAATCACCCTGGCGTTCATGGGCGGCCCAAAGTACGACGGCATTCACTCACAGGTGGTGCTCGGACATTAGTGGGACAATTGGAGGCCTTGTAACAGAAATTCGTCTGTTTGATCTCCTGAACCAATAGGACATGGCCCTGAGCAAGGCACCTAACCCGTAACAGCTCCCTGGGCGCCATAGTCAGGGCTGCCCACTGTTCTGGAGTTCAGAGTTATTTCCCAATCCCTTTGGTTATATAGGATGAGGATGTTTTACGTTGGGGTTTCTACTCACTCAGGCAGGTGACGGTGTTGGTGGAGGAGTCACAGCGGAAGTCGTAGGTGTTGACATAGGGGCTGTCCAAGATGGAATCACAGGAGCTGAGATTTTGGGCCTTACTGTAGCAGCCGTCATGAACGAAGCAGCATCTATGGAACACATGGAACACCTTATAAACCTTCTGCAGTGGCTTCCGTGTTTATTCAGCCCCACTGTGGGTCAAACGGGGTTCAGCTCTTACTCCAATCCGCTTGTTAACACGCCCAGGTCCAAACATCCACTGAGGTTGGTCTGTTCACCATGCTGCACCATGCCGAGGAAAGGAACCAGCTGTAGCTGATTTACAGCTCTTACACCAATGGAGAGACACAGTTTGGTGTTAGCGGGCTCTAATGCTAGCTAGCTAGCACACCCAGCTAACGTTATCTCCCACTGGTAAACTTCTTCTACTATGAACCTGCATCTTCATGTTCCAGTTGTTAGCTGTTTTATGTGCTGCCCAGCTGACGCTAATACAGCTAGCCTTAGCTAGATAGCTAGCTATCTTCATCAGCCCTTTACTAGCTGACAAGCCTGATAACTGAAACACGGAGATGTGGCTTCATAGCAAGAGACACCCTATAAACCCCACAGACTGTACCAAGTACCCGCAAAGAGCCAGTTTGGCTTTGCCAGTGGGTGCTAACATTAGCAAGCTTCGCTAGCTAGCTAACGTTAGAGCCCCCTGGCACCAAACTGCTCCAAATCTCCTCTTTATTTCCCACCACAAGGAAAGATCTAGAACGATAATATGGAGAGCCTCAGCCAGTACAGTACAGTCCAGGATACAAGCCGGGGGTGAAGAGGCTACATCACGGCTTAACAGGCAGATTAATATTTATATTTATAAGAATACTCGGCGTATACTGACCAGTGCACAGACATACATGTCAAATTAATGAATCTGGTTATGGAGATATTTAAGAAAAGTATAATTAAGGCTGTACATCGAAAGAAACCAGCACAATATTTATTTGGAGATTCTGAATTCTGAGTAATCTAGTTTAAAAGTAAACTTTTTTACTTTTTTACTTAAATTTTTTTTTTTTACTTTAATTACTTTACTTTAATTTAAAACTTTTTTAAATTAAAGTAAAGTACAAAATATGTTTAGTTAAGTATTGTGTTAAGTTCACTTAAAAAAAATCAAAGAATATTTGCAGGTATACTTTAAAAGCTACTTAACTAGTAGTTCACAGAGAGTATACTTAAAAGCATTTCTATCTAAAAGCCAGATACCCTTATGAAACGATAATATATGGCAATGTATTGGAAAATACAGTGCAATATATTAAATAATACAATGTCATATATGGGAAACAAGTGCATATATTTTGCATATATTTATATAGTGATAAATATATTACAATATACTGTATAATACATAAGGGATTGCCGCGTTTCATATATTGTATGTATGGTAGTATAATATATATTTACTTATTTATTGTGATATATTTCATTTTATATGTAATAGACATCATATGTATTTCTCCATATGTGTTTGCATATATGATAATATATATAGTTTTATATATCTGAGAATATATACATACTGTATATTGCCACATGTATGTATGAAAATATTCTCATATAAATATATGCAAAATATATGCACTTGTTTCCCATATATGACATTGTATTATTTAATATATTGCACTATATTTTCCAATACATTGCCATATATTATCGTTTCATAAGGGAAAGGTATATAACTAGTGAACTAACTGTATAACATAAGATTACTTTTAGTAAAGTTGCAGTGCAGCATAAAACCCAGATGTAAACTAGTTACTGAAGGCTTACACCTTAAAGTGAACTTTCTTTAACTAAAAGTGGCCAATTTAGTCCTAAGAAGTGTAAAAATAGTTCGCTATCATGTTACTACTACACTGTCATTAGCAAACTTCACACATCACGTATGTTTGGGGAAAGATACCTCAACTCCACTGAAGTCTACTCAGCAAAGTAAACTTTACACTAAACCTTCTGTCTGGTGCGAGTGGGTGTTTCCATGCCGCTGTGTGAAGGAGGGGAAATGTCAGACTCAGACTCTGGCACTGTGGCAGGTGTTTTCAGAAGATCAGAGGAGCTGTGTCTAAAGATGTGTCCCTCCTCAGTCCTCACGATCAGGACAGTATCTCTCCCTAACCCTGTCGTTCCCTGGCGAAGCCTGGAGACGAGTGATTTCTGTTTCGCTTACATCGCCTGTCCTAGATTGGCACCTTGTTGTGTTTGCCTCGGCTGGAAAATCAGGGTTGTATGAATCTCTATTCATCAGCGGTTCTGCAGGTGAGAGGCCACATTCCAGAGGCGAAGCTCTGTCATCATGAGGTAGTTGCCTGGAATCTGTCCTCACTCTGCGGCCCAACTCATCCTGAACCCTCTCAACTGGGTTTAGTTTGGGTGACCGTGGAGGCCAAATCATCCGCCGCAGCGCTCCATCGCTCTCCTTCCTGGTGAAATAGCCCTGACGTAGCCTGGAGGGGTGTTTGGGGACATTGTCCGGTTGGATCCAGATGGGATGGCATGTTTCTGGAGCCACCCTAGTTAAGTGTGCCTGGAATTCTCAATAAATCACCAACAGTGTCACCAGCAGCGCACCCCCACACCATCAAACCTCCATGTTTTGTGGTGGGAACCACACGGGTAGAACACGTACCACATGGGTAGAACGTCTGGAAATGCTCTTTTCGAGCTTGGCAGGTCTTCCAGTATATATAGAGTTCAGAAACATTAGAACAATGAACTGGGTGAAGCAGTTACCTACAGCGCCACCCTGAGGCAGACCAGACCTGCAGTTGGCTACAGAAGCTCACCGGTTTGTGGGTGAAGCAGCTAAACAAAAATCTTACCCTGAATTTCAATGTGACTGTCCACTTCCCAAATCCAAGAAGTTTATTAGGGGTCCCCCAGGACCCCTTATATTTAGCACCCTGATTACCATTGGTAAGAACACAACACATCTGTTTACTAACTGACTGCACTCCAGAAATGTGTTCAAATGTTCGTAGGGACAATCCTATGTTCCCGTTGGTCAGGACACGCCCCTACCGTCCACATGCGGTACATCCACTGTGGATGCTACTTCTATCCCCAATAGATTCAGTAGAATGAATGAATTTTCTTTTTAAAATATGGAGCTTTATATAAAACCCTTTAAGCTGTTTTGCAGTACTAACTGGTCTAGTTGGTCCACCGGCGTTCCCTGACCTCCCAAACCGCAGTAACAGCCGTAATCTGCAAAATCGTCCAGAGGAGAGCTGTTCGGCAGCACACACTTAATCATCTCTCTGAACTGCAGCAAATTGCGGTCGCTTTCATCTGCACACAACAAACAAACAAACAAACAAACAAACAAACAAAGCAACAAACACAAATCAACAAACAAACAAACAAACACTGGGTTTCATGAGTACTGAATTATCACGACTATGATATAGGATATGATGATATATAATATGATGATACAGGATATGATTATATAGGATATGATGATAAAGGATGTGATGATAAAGGATGTGATGATAAAGGATGTGATGATATGAGATTTGATGATATGAGATATGATATAGGGTATGATTATATAGGATATGATTATATAGGATATGATGATATAGGATGTGATGATGTAGGATGTGATGATGTAGGGTATGATTCTATGGGATGTGGTGATAAAGGATGTGATGATATGAGATTTGATGATATGAGATATGATATAGGGTATGATTATATAGGATGTGATTATATAGGATATAATGATATGAGATATGATGATATAGGATATGATTATATAGGATATGATTATATAGGATATGATTCTATAGTATGTTGTGTATATGTGGAGTAGTAATGACTGTGGCTCTTACACACGCTCCCCTGAGTCTCTCCAACCAGCATGTTCGCCCACAGCAGCAGCAGGACAGCAGCACCCTCCATCAGATCAGCAGCAGCACTCTGCGGGTGAAACAACGGCATCCTGGGTATTTCACTACACAGCCAAACCCACTCTGAACCGGCCCACAACTCGAGGTGGACAACAGAAGATCACTAGAAATGTACACGCCTTCTCTGCCCCCTGGGTAATCCGGCCTGTCAGAGGGGGAGTGACCAGGTGGTAGGTGACCGGATGCATGAATGTGCGGAATGCCATGCTGTGATATTTGTGCACATCTGTATTTACCCTCTGTCTGCTATTTCAAGCCCTCCCTCCTGAAACACCTAGTCTGCTCTGATTGGTCAGTCTAATTTGACCCCATATCATTACAGTTCTGCCGTGACAGTTTGATCCAGAGTCCGATCCTGAAAGTCCGGTAGAACAAGCTGGTAGATCCACTTAGACTGGAGTAGGATGTTCCAGAGTGGCGTTTCCAGTGAGGCGTTTCAGGCAGCTGAGGGAAAAGTGGTTTCTGTGGGAAAGAGTTCCCCCTCTGGTGTGTGCTTTGGGATGTAGATCTCTAATGAACCTGGACATCTAGAACCGGAAGAGCAGAACAGATCCTCTTTAATAGATCACTGAAGATTTCTACACTGAACTGTTCGATTAGAATCTCTGATCGCGCTCTCGCTCTGTCCTACTGGAATATTTCCCTTACTGTCGCCATCATTCCAGTAACTTTACAGCTGCACAGTCTGTCCTGAACTTTATAGGTCATTCTGATAGCTTTACAGATGTTCCTGTAGTTTTACAGTCATTCCTGCAACTTTACAGATGTTCCTGTAGTTTTACAGAAATTCCTGCAACTTTACAGATGTTCCTGTAGTTTTACGGAAATTCCCATAGCTTTACAGATGTTCCTGTAGTTTTACGGAAATTCCTATAATTTTACAGATGTTCCTGTAGATTAACAAAAATTCCCATAGCTTTACAGATGTTCCTGTAGTTTTACAGAAATTCCCATAGTTTTACAGAAGCTCCTGTGGTTTAACAGCCTATACAGCCCTACAGGTTTACAGGTGTTCCAACAGTTTTATAAAGGTTCTTGTAATTTTACAGTCATTCCTGTAGTTTTATGGTGGTTAATGCAGTACCCCAGTAATTCCTGTAGATTTACAGATGTCCATGTAGTTGTGCAGTAGCTTGAGCAGTTTTACAATCAGCACTGTAGTTTTACACAGCCGTGTAGTGGTACAGTCGTTCCTGTTCCTGTATTGTTACATGTAGGAGTTTTGAATTCTAATAAATCATCCATATGTCAGTGATGATTAACTCAGTTGGCATGCAGACAGATCAACACCGTGAAGGTCATGGACAGCGTGCCAAAACCCACAAGGGTTGATTACACACAGAAAGGTTTCTCTATAAAAAGGTACAGCTGATATACATCACCCTCCACCCTCCACTCCCAAACCTCCACCCTTAAAGCCCCTTTTCAGTGGAGGCTTACACCGTGTGAAGGCTCATTCAACTTCACAGAGGGTCGTTCACCCACAGACCACAACTCCAGCACCGATAATCACCCACCTTATTCCAGCACGTCCAGCAAAGCCCAAACTCCAAACCGTTCACCGAGCCAGCCACTGAGGACCGAGAGGAAACGCAGCAAGCCTGTCTTTATCTCTCATACGTCTATCCTTCATCCCCCTCTCCCGTCTCTCTGATCTCTGAGGACAGAGTCTCGCCTGCACATCACAGCACACCTGAGCCAACCAGTCCGACAGCAATCCACTGCGCAGCATCCCCACACCCTCAGCACTATTAACACAGTCACGGTTACACAGATGGACATGATCACTGGAGGAGCTCATAACCACCGCATGCCGGTAGAAATACGGCTCTGAGGCTGTGACGGCGGTCTCAGGACTGCAGCGGGTCCCAGGACTGTTCGGATGGGTGACGTAAAGGGTACCACTGTAAACGGGTAACGCAGTCATCCATCAGAGGGCCAGGACGGGGTGAGGCCTGTCACTCCGCCAACGGTGCATGGGGATAAGGATTACAGTTCATTCCTTCAGAAAGGTCCCAGGAGCGTTATCTGTCTGTCTATCTATCTATCTATCTATCTATCTATCTATCTATCTGTCTATCTATCTATCTATCTATCTATCTATCTATCTGTCTATCTATCTATCTATCTATCTATCTATCTATCTATCTATCTATCTATCTATCTATCTATCTGTCTGTCTGTCTATCGATCTATCTGTCTATCGATCGATCGATCTATCTATCTGTCTATCTATCTATCTATCTATCTATCTATCTATCTATCTATCTATCTATCTGTCTGTCTATCGATCGATCGATCGATCTATCTATCTATCTGCCTATCGATCTATCTATCTATCTATCTATCTATCTATCTATCTGTCTGTCTGTCTGTCTGTCTGTCTGTCTATCTATCTATCTGTCTGTCGATCTATCTATCTATCTATCTATCTATCTGTCTGTCTGTCTGTCTGTCTATCTATCTATCTATCTGTCTGTCTGTCTGTCTGTCTGTCTGTCTATCTGTCTATCTATCTATCTATCTATCTATCCAGTTTATAAGCTATTCCTACCGTAAAAAAATTGGTGACCTCATGAACAGGTACAGAACCCTTTTCAGATAACTCTAACGTGGAACAGGTTCCATTCCGGTTCCTGAACCTAATTTTGAACACTTCGGCTCTTTTCCACCACGAATTCATTCGTTCTGTGGTTTCTAGGTAAATATCCAGCCAGATGATGATCATCTCTCACGTACACCATATGTATTCCATTAGCTTTATTCCCTTCGGACTAACATACTGAGAGGTCTAGGCTCTTAATCATGACTGTCGGGTGGACTGTTACCGCTCTGTGTTAAAGGGATCACAAATCAGCTACTTCTTTTCATTGGAAGTGTAGCGAGCTAGCGACTCCTCTAGCTCCAAGTGTAGGCCTTATCTGCTGGCCACAGTGAGTTATTGTTCAAGTGACCTCGAAGTTGCATACCAACTCGTTTGTATGTCTCCAGGTGTAAGGGGCTTCTGGAAACCATATTTGGGCTTCCTTCCTCTTCATTAATTATGCATGTATGTTAACACTGTTTTTGTTTATTCATATCACAATTAAGTGTAACCAATGCGCTGTAACTTCTTTGTCTGCTGTGAACCAATGGAAGGTGACAACACTCCATTGGGGAGATATATAACCTTTTGTAACTTGGTCAACCTTTGGAGATCTCTGGGTATTTGCCAGGAGCTTCTCCCCTTCCAAAAGCTTTTCAATAAATATATTGCTTTGGAGCATTGACTCTGTGATTTTACTGATTCCTACTTGTTTAGGAAATTTCCACGACAGTTCCCAGTCGAACCCAAAGAACAGTAGGTTCTTCAGTACGAACCGCGACGACATCTGTGGGTGTCAGTTGTTGAGGAAAGAGAAGGTAACAATGGCGCCCCCCAGTGGTTTTGCTGGAGACCCTAATCTCCTGTAGTTGATCTGTGCTTGCTTTATGGATGTAAACACACATCTGGAATAACAGCCCAAACACTCGCAGGTCACCTACGCGCTCCGCCATCTTGGCACCGCTGTTTACCACCGCTGTGCAGCGCCCCCTGTTGGCGCTGATGATGCGTCCTTCGACGTTCCTTGGTTCCAATTAAGTTTTCTAAGTACCAAGGTTCTACCAAGCCTGAATGGACCCAGCTCAAGAACCAGGATTCTTTGGTCCTTTGGACGTCCGAGGGGTTAATTGGCCGTGCTTCTGCCCTCTGCACTGCCCAAACCTGCCCAGTCAGCACGACCTTCTTCCTGTCCTCCCTCATCCCTCCATAGTTCCTCCCACATTCTTCCTTCACCTGCCACGTTCCCACCACTCCTCCTCCCTCCGTCTTTTAAAAGACAGTGCAGCAGGAGGATTTCTCTAACTTACAAGCAACCATGCAGCTCTCTTGGCTTCTGCTCCTAACCACAGGTGAGTCTAGAGCTCCAACGTATCTGTAACTACAGGTGAGTTCATCAGCCATGGGTGGGTCCAAAAGCTGTGGGTGACCTCTGACCTCACCAGTCCACTGCAGGTAGTGTCAATACATAAACTGTATGTCCAAAAGTATCCAGACAGCCCTTCTAATCCAGCTACGCTTAGGTGCTCACAAGCCAACAGAACAGGACTGCAGGTTTCCATTCCGAGACAGCCGGTGCACACCTGTGCAGGTGATTAAACTTGTAGAGTGGGTGTGGTTTGGAATGACAACCTGCAGCCTCATCAGCTTGTTGTTGATAAGCTTGGACAAACCTGCCTTGGACCCCTATGCCATCTAAGGTCACCACGCAAAGTGTGTTGGGCCGTGAAGCTTCAGAAACCGCAAGAGTCTGGAATGATAACAACGTGATGGAGAGAGAACCTTCCCGGTGAGACGAGGTGGGACCAGCTTGCAGTTAATGTTCTCCGTTTCTGAAGATGGTTAGACGGACAGCTGTCTGAATGCTTTTGGACCCACAGTGTCTGCCTGTGAACCCTTCCAAAGAGCATATGGGTATGTGTATGTATAGTAGACGTGATGTGAGAACCTGCCGATGTTCTTCCTGCAGCATGTGCGGTGCATGGGGCCACGGTGCCCCGGGCCCTGTGGCAGTTCGCTGAGACGATCCAGTGTTACCAGCCCGGCATAAACCCCTTCGTCTACAACAACTACGGCTGCTTCTGTGGGGTGGGAGGGGGTGGCTCCCCTGTAGACCAACTGGACCAGTAAGAAACACTGAGATTAGCACCTGAGCTCACTGACGAGCAGTCCTAATGATCAGAGCTGGAAACACAATGACGTATTGATTGCGTCATCGTCGCTGTCCAATGAAAAACACGTATCTCCATTTTTGACGATTTTTACTTTTTTGTATCTTTTGAAGACACGAGCTGCCATTTACACTGTGTGTGACTTTCATGATTAATGGACCAACAGAAATGGCCCACAGATTGCTTGGAAGACGTCTGGTTCCATTGACCTCCATTAAAATGAAGTTGGGTTTTGGCCTCTCCTGTAAAGTTGCCATCATGGAGATCCTTGTTTTTCTTTGGACAGCGACGATATGAAGGTTCAAGCGTTAGTTTGGCAAAATGAACATTGATGTAATTCTTGATGAAATGCTTGTACTCACTGTCCAGGTGCTGCGTTGTACATGACAACTGCTATTCGAACGCTAACAAGATTGCGGGATGCTCCTCATATCTCCAGGTCTATGACTTCACCTGTTCCAGCAATAGGGTCTCCTGCTTAAGTAAGTCAGTGCACGTTTTTACACTGAGCTCTTCCTCTTCTGATTTCCCCTAATATTCCCTTACCCCAAATGTCAATCAGCAAACACACTGGGCCTGTGAGGCTAACATAGCTAGAAAGTAATATTAACATACCAATTAGCATGATGCTATCTGCGTGTAAGTTGTCACACCTGTCTCTAACAGGCTTTATGATGTGGTTTCTGCCACTGTGTGTCTCACCGAGACACAGTTCTGCTTTCACGATGGTCACTCGATCTGCTTTTAGCTATGCAATGAACTTCATCAGTTTCTGTAAATGTGATTTTTTTCTAAAGTCCTTTGATTCAGTACTGTACAGTAAATCGAACCTTAACCTTATAAGCTCTAAGACTGTGTGGATGGGTAATTCTCTTGGTACCCAAATATCGTCCATAAATATGAATATATGGATAAGAAATAGGCGACCTGGAGCTCTACTGGAAACTAAAGGGAAGGAAAAAATAGTTTTTGTAAAGTTTCTGAACTAATGCACAATTTTCATATTTTTGCAAATTTGAGTAATTTTAATTAATTAATTAATTTTACCTGTGGAATAATTCATTTAAGTTTTCCTCAATGGCTGTCTTGCTTTAATTAAATAAAAATAATAATTTTTATTTAATTTAAATAAACACACACACACACACACACACACACACACACACACACACACACACACACACATATATACACATATACATACATATATATACACATACACACACACACACACACACACACATATATATATATAAAACAGTAGATTATAAAATTTCACACATTCATCTTAATTACAAGACTTTAATCACTCATTTTTAGTTTAATTAATCTAAAAATTATTGCTTGTGAATTCAAATAAAGTTTTTTTAACTTTAACTAATTGTATTTGAAGTTGGGTTCCAGTTTTAGCCAGGTTTGACCTTAAGATACCATGTGACCTCTTTGTGACAATAAGGGTGATCTTTTATCCTCAGTTTCCTTTAAGGGGTTATTATGGGTTAGCTGGACCAAAACTAACCGTCTAGTTTCATTTCTGATTAAATCTTTCCACATAAACTAAAATGTAAAGTTCTGAATATTCTTCCACTAAGTAAAGTGACCAGTCGGAGAGGTTCCGTGTCCGACTGCGGTGATACACTAGGGTAATATAACCACCTGAAGTGTCTCTGTTTGTGTTCCTGTCCAAAGGCTCCAACAACAGCTGTCAGGCTGCTGTGTGTGAATGTGACCGGGCTGCTTCGAGCTGCTTTGCCCAGTATCATTATTCCTACAACACCGCCTACAAGGACATGGACCGAACGCAGTGCTGACAAACTGACCTCAGACCTGAAGACTGAAACTGATCATTAACCTGTTTCCTGTGTCATTTGCAAACTAAATGTACAAGAAGGAAAAATAAAATCTTGCATAAAATAACCATCGTGAGAGAAACAACCTGCCATTAGTTTGAGCTGTTCTTACTGTAATAGGCATTCTGGGCTTCAGCACGGCGCACACTGATGACTGTTTTGGAAGGCTCTCAGTTTGTGTGTGTACGTTTGGACATGCGGGACACATGTTAGACTCCCATACAGCACAAAGTGGGACGGCAGAAGAATCTACACTCAAATGGATCATTATAACTGGGTGTTTATTGATTAACCACTTTCTTTAGACTGTGTAACTCAAGAGGAACAACCACAGACACCACAAACCACACGACCGGAAAGATCCAGGGACTTAAACGCCATAACAAGTCAAATTCTTCAAAACTCAGTACAAATATCAAGTCCTGGTTTCTTGGACCCCTGCAAATATAGCAGCTTATATGTGAAATCCGAGCACCTAAACAGGTTTCCATCGCTGTCTTAACAAAATCTTGTACCCAGAATTGGTGATTCTCTATTAAAAAAAAATAAAAAATAAAAAATAAAATAAAAAGCACCCCAAAAAAAACAAAACAAAACAAAAAAAAACATGCAACGTTTTTCACTTTTTATTACGTGAGTGCAGAAAGAGATCCTTCTATTGGTCCATATGTCATAAAAAAATATTTACACCATGTAAAAGGCAGCTGGCGGTTTGATATCGTGCAAGGTTTTGATAGGACAGCAATGAGTTTCAAACAGCACATTAACATTCAGGGCTTTTTTTGGTCTCATAATCTCGTAATACCTTTTTCTCCTGTTTAAATAGTGTTGATAAAGTCCAGGTGAGCTTTTCCCAGCTTTATATGGGCTTATACAGCAGAGTAGTCACGTATTTCTTTTTGTAGCGGTGAGTGGCGCTGAGAACCATGACACCATCCTGTGACGGGGTAAAAACGACAGTGAACCACAGTACAATATTAACCAATATACACCCCATATATATACACCCCACATATACATTTTATATATATATATATATATATATATATATATATATATATATATATATATATATATATATATATATATATATATACACCATATATATACACACACTTCATCATTTACTTCATTAGACACTTAAGCACACAGTGTTGTTTGTGAGTAAGTCTTGTTAGTCAGGTATTTGGAGGTATTAGTTTTTATGTTTGGGATTCGGATATTCACTTTAAGAGATATGATCCTGTAAAATACACCCCGCCGCACTCCCGCACACCATCCCGGATCAGTTCAGGCTGGCGGCAGTACGAGAAAGACACCGTAACAGACCCTGTGGCTCACAGTCTCACAGTGGCTTCCTTGTTTATTCAGCACCACTGTGGGTCAAACAGGGTTCAGTTCTTTCACTCCAATCTGCTAGTGAACACGTCCAGGTCCAAACCTCTACTGAGCGTCCAGAAAACCACTCACTGATCATTCTAGATCTTTCTCTGTGCTGAGAAGAGGAACCAGCTACAGTAGATAAGCTGAGTTACAGTCCTACACCAGTGAAGAAACACGTTTTAGTGTTAGTGGGTAACGTTAGGTAGCTATAGCTAGCACACCTAGCTAACATTAGCTCCCAGTGGCTAATACCAAACTGGCCCTATGTGGAGACCCTTGACTAGACTGTGGGGTTTATAGGGGTCCCCCATCTTAATGTTCCGGTTGTTAGCTGTTATATGTGCTGTCCAGCTAAAGCTAGTACAGCTGGCATTAGCTCTGGCTTAGCTACATAGCGCTCTTCATTAGCCCTTTTCTGACCCACAAGCCTGATAAACACGGAGACGTGACTTCACAGCAAGGCACACTCTAAAAACCCCACAGACTATATTCAGTACCAGTAAAGTACCAGTTTGGCCCTCCCAGTCGGTGCTAACATTAGCTAGGTTAACACTTTTAATCCTGAATTAGAGTCACTGGCACCAAACTGTGTTGTTCTTCACTGGTGTAGGAACCCCACGCTTCTCTCCCACTTCACAAGAAGCTGCTGCCCTTCTGAGCAACTCCGGCCACCCATTTAGAGCTACCTCAACAAAGAGGTGCCATTTTATCACTTTAGATTCTGAACTGTGGTAACATTTTAACACTAACACCTGAGGTAACATATTAGCACTGGTTAACGCTAACACCTGAGGTAACATATTAGCACTGGTTAACGCTAACACCTGAGGTAACATTTTAGCACTGGTTAACGCTAACACCTGAGGTAACATATTAGCACTGGTTAACGCTAACACCTGAGGTAACATTTTAGCACTGGTTAACGCTAACACCTGAGGTAACATATTAGCACTGGTTAACGCTAACACCTGAGGTAACGTTTACACTAGGGTTAGCTAACACCTGAGGTAACATTATAGCACTGGTTAACGCTAACACCTGAGGTAACATTATAGCACTAGTTAACACTAACACCTGAGGTAACGTTTACACTAGCTAACACTAACACCTAAGGTCATATATATGGAAGGAGAGGTAATGTCGTTGATATATATAAATATATATATAATATATATATAAAAATATCGAACTGGTTATGAGGATTAAAGAGAATTGTGGGAAATAAAGCACGGGTAAGTTTTACCTTGATGGAGAGAGCATACAGGTGGTTCAGCATCACATGGTTCGGTTCAGGGAGCAGAGCTGGATCACACTGTCCGTCAGACCCCACACACACACACACACACACACACACACACACACACACACACACACACACACACACACACACACACACACAGTATTAATGACTGTTCTTCATTTTTATTTTAAAATTGATCTTATAACAGCAAAACATGTACATGAACAAAAGTATTGGGACCCCCTATAACAACCACCCCATATCATCATTATCCCTCCTCCACCAAACTGTGCAGCTGTACAGTCAGGTAGTGTTCTCACTGACCGCACGGCTAGGTACCCGATTATATACCCCTGTGTCAATAGAACCGAATGAAGCACCTGAATTCAGAGGTGTGTCCCAATACTGTTGTCCAGCTACCACATGCAGGGCTTTGTTAAACAGCGCTGGGAGCTGAAAAGTTACTCACAGAGACCCCGGTGTCTTTGTTGAGCAGGACCTGCAGCAGATGAGGAGGGAGAATAGGTGGAGAGCGGAGTCGGTCCTCAGATTTAGTGCTGTACGGCTCCTGATGGTACGGTCCAGGAGGAGAACCAGACATGTCTGAGAGAAGATGACAGCTCAGTGATTCCTGCTTCCCACCAACACAATCAAACTTCTGGAACCTTCCTCATGTTTCAGGAGGCTAATGTAGCACTGCATGATATATAGATATATACAGAGCTCCCACATATATAACTACAGCTACCACTGTTATTCGCCACACGGCTATCTAGAACTGATACTTCAGGAAATTTCCATGATGCGTGATCCTCCATAAGGCTTATGACGGTACAGACGAAGTAGCCCAAGTTAGCCCAGCTCCGTAACATATGCCAGATTATGTGTGTGTGTGTATACAGCTCTGTAGAAATGTAATAGACCACCTGTACCTGTTCAGGTTTTCTAGGTGTACAGGTTCTGGGTTTGTGTTGGTTCTGTTTGATTCTCTACACTACTGGAACCATGTCTCCCAAACTCCAGATCAGATATTGTATTAGATCTGTTTATTTAGAAAATCACTAATGACCTCCAGAAGCCTTTTAGAACCATGCTCGCTGTGCGTTTCACCCCAGCCACCGCTCGCCAGTCTCTCTGTAGGTCACTCGAGGTCATCTTACAGTGGGTAAGGGGCATTGGAATGAGGGGGCGCTCATCGCGGTCAGTAGAGAGGGGGTTTGGCCCTCTGCCAGTCTGTAGCTGTGTTGTCCTGTGTGTTTGCTGCTTGACCTTGTTCTTATGAAACAGACGCTCACTGTATCTGCCAGTATAGCTAGAACCCAACCTTCGGTTCCTCACTATCTGAACCTCTTCAAGCTCACCGACCTGACATGTCGGCACATTTCTCCGAGTCCGTCTTCAAGGCGTCAAAAACTTCAAAGTCCGTCTTCTTCACCTGGATGATGTTGTTCACCGTACCGGACTTACTGGTCACCACAGGCTGAGAGAGAGCATAGCAGCAACAATCAGAGAGGCAGAAATGAAAATTCATATCTGGAAACCAAAAGAGAAGCTCATTTCACATGGAATCTGCTTATGAATGAACAATAAACTGCTGATGATGCTTCAAAAGTGAACCTCCATGCTGGAAAACAGACCTGAGGCAACAGAAGGACTAATTTACCCTCAAACAGAAAGTAATATCAAATATTATTTAAGAATATAAATAATATTAAAATATAATATTAAATATTATTTCAGAGCTGCACATTAATGAATACATAACCCTACATGGTTTTCCTCCAAAGGCATCTAAAGATATTCCAGGATGAAGATACTGCAGTCTGGAGTATCTCCAGCAGGGGTCACTATTAGCACACAGGCTGCTTTAGTGCAGGTCATGTACAGAAGAAACAGCCGGGCCGGTACTGCCGCATGTACAGGCACCAGAATGCAACTGCAGCCCTGTTTAAGGTGGAACGGTTAAATAAACAAAGCTTTATAATCACGTTTTTTATTATTACTGGGCAGTCGTGGACTGGAGGTTAGGGAACCAGCCTTGTGACCGGAGGGTCGCCGGTTCGATTACCTGAACTGCCAGTAACGACTGAGGTGCCCTTGAGCAAGGCACCTAACCCCCAACTGCTCCACGGGCACCGTGGATAGGGCTGCCCACCGCTCCGGGTATGTGTGCTCACTGCCCCCTAGTGTGAGTGTTCACTAGTGAGTGTGTATGTGGGTGTTTCACTTCATGGATGGGTTAAATGCGGAGACTAAATTTCCCCACTGTGGGATCAACAAGGGATTAAAATCTTAAATCTGTAATTCAGGTGGCTTATTTCTGGGACCTCAGTGTAAAACGATCTGGTGTTTTCCTATTGGACCGTCTATCTGTGGCAGAGGCTGGATTCTCACAGTCCTCGTTCTAATCAGCATGTTCAAGAAGTACATGTGTACCTGCTTAGGATCCAGAATCCAGTGTCCGTCCACATAGAACTTGTACTGGTGCTCTCCTTCAGGAAGGTCCACAATGGCCACGAAGTTGTTGTGACTTCGAAGGGAGACAGAGATACAGAAGTGTGGGAAACATCATCATCACAGCAGCAGCTTCCCAAACCTACCCTGTCATTAAGGTGGTCAGGAAAACACTCAGCTCTCTCAGTTGACTGTAAACAAACTTGTTCTGGCATGAGTGTAAACACACAGCGACCTCTAGTGGTTCTAATGTAAACAGCATGGTCTCGGTCTGACCAGACTCTGAGGGTCTCACACTCGACTCCTAATACACCTGATAGCAGACAGTCCTCGTATCTGGGCGGCAGGGTGCTGACCTCTTGGACAGGGGGATTTTGCTGGCCCAGTTGTTGAATGACCCGGAGAGGTAAACATCCTTGCCAGGACCAGTCCACCTAAAAACCGTAGGTCGCTCCTCTGGGGGGGCTTTAGAGTCAGTCTCCAGATCACGCTGCCATGCCAGAAACTCCTGAGAGAGAGAATAACAACACTTTATTAGAAACACCTATCTGTGTACTTCCTCTCACCAGACACTTTATTAGAAACACCTATCTGTGTACTTCCTCTCACCAGACACTTTATTAGAAACACCTATCTGTGTACTTCCTCTCACCTGCCACTTTATTAGAAACACCTATCTGTGTACTTCCTCTCACCGGCCACTTTATTAGAAACACCTATCTGTGTACTTCCTCTCACCCGCCACTTTATTAGAAACACCTATCTGTGTACTTTCTCTCACCGGCCACTTTATTAGAAACACCCATCTGTGTACTTCCTCTCACCGGCCACTTTATTAGAAACACCCATCTGTGTACTTCCTCTCACCGGCCACTTTATTAGAAACACCTATCTGTTTACTTCCTCTCACCGGCCACTTTATTAGAAACGCCTATCTGTGTACTTCCTGCTTCTCCCCATTACCTTGTCATCTGCCTGGAAGATGTCAGCGTCTTCAGTGCTGTCCATCAGTATTTTGGGTCTCGCCCCATCCTTGCTTCCACGGCTCTCTCTCCGGTGGGCCTTCTCTCCGTGGCCTGGCGCACCTCTCTCACTGCTGGCGTTACCCATGGTTCCCTCACCTATAGGAAGCCTGCAGACTGCCAACACAATCAAGTTTATCCCTCCTTGAAATGCCTGTTTCTAAGTCTCTGGATTTACTATGTGATTGATTATGCTATTATATATTACGCTATGCACTACAATAAGTCAATAATATCATATATACTTGATGGCAGTACTTGAATTTTGCGTGTATCTGACGTTCCCATGTTATAACTGTCTGTGAGGGCGCTTCTTTTAAAAGAGAGACGTCTGGTTCCATTCACTACCACTGTGAACCAGTTCGGACTCGGTCACTTTCTCTACACTGGAGCGTTTCACACCGGACCACTCTGAGTGACTCTGTTTATATCCTAACTCCTTCGAGTGCTGAGATTCTGGAAAACCGAAGGACTTTCCCTCCAACTCAAAGCGAGTTGTTTACAGTCTGGTCTGACCTTTGACCGAAACCGGAAGTTCTGTACCGCGAACGATTTGGCCTGAAAGTCACCTCAAAATAATTTAATATTGTGGTCATATGGTCCATCCAGATTAAATAGCAATAACGGGAATACTGGGGAAAGATGGGAACGTCAAAGTCCTATTTTATTTTCGATAAACAAAAGTTAGCTTTTTTTCTATGAAGTTAGCTTAGCATTCGAATTTGCTGTTCCACCTTAAATGGTGCAGCATTTACGTTCAGGCGACCTATTTAAGGTGGAATGGAGGAGTTGGAAAATAGGAAGCTAACAGAAACGAAGACTTTAGAGATTTGAGGGATTAAATATTTAATCAATAACCTGTACACGC
>JAMWET010002157.1:0-25000 GCA_024036415.1 Prochilodus magdalenae | reverse complement strand
CACCACTATAGACTGTACTGATCCAGTCTTGATCACCCCAGCCCATACACACTGGACTCCACTCGCCCACAGGACCACCAGAACATGACTACACCACTATAGACTGGACTGATCTAGTTCTGATCACCCCAGCCCATACACACTGGACTCCACTAGCCCACTGGACTACCAGAACATGACTACACCACTATAGACTGAACTGGTCTAGCCCTGATCACCCCAGCCCATACACACTGGGTTCCACTGGAACACTGGACTACCAGAACATGACTACACCACTATAGACTGTACTGATCTAGTCCTGATCACCCCAGCCCCCACACTGGACTCCATCAGCCCACTGGACTGCCAGAACATGACTACACCACTATAGACTGTATTGATCTAGTCCTGATCACCCCAGCCCATACACACTGGACTCCACTAGCCCACTGGACTACCAGAACATGACTACACCACTATAGACTGTACTGATCCAGTCCTGATCACCCTAGCCCATACACACTGGACTCCACTAGCCCACTGGACCACCAGAACATGACTACACCATTATAGACTGTACTGATCCAGTCCTAATCACCCCAGTCCATACACACTGGACTCCACTAGCCCACTGGACCACCAGAACATGACTACACCACTATAGACTGTACTGATCCAGTCCTAATCACCCCAGTCCATACACACTGGACTCCATTAGCCCACTGGACTACCAGAACATGACTACACCACTATAGACTGAACTGGTCTAGCCCTGATCACCCCAGCCCATACACACTGGGTTCCACTGGAACACTGGACTACCAGAACATGACTACACCACTATAGACTGTACTGATCTAGTCCTGATCACCCCAGCCCCCACACTGGACTCCATCAGCCCACTGGACTGCCAGAACATGACTACACCACTATAGACTGTATTGATCTAGTCCTGATCACCCCAGCCCATACACACTGGACTCCACTAGCCCACTGGACTACCAGAACATGACTACACCACTATAGACTGTACTGATCTAGTCCTGATCACCCTAGCCCATACACACTGGACTCCACTAGCCCACTGGACCACCAGAACATGACTACACCACTATAGACTGTACTGATCCAGTCCTAATCACCCCAGTCCATACACACTGGACTCCATTAGCCCACTGGACTACCAGAACATGACTACACCACTATAGACTGTACTGATCCAGTCCTGATCACCCCAGCCAATACACACTGGGCTCCACTCGCCCACAGGACCACCAGAACATGACTACACCACTATAGACTGGACTGATCTAGTTCTGATCACCCCAGCCCATACACACTGGACTCCACTAGCCCACTGGACTACCAGAACATGACTACACCACTATAGACTGAACTGGTCTAGCCCTGATCACCCCAGCCCATACACACTGGGTTCCACTGGAACACTGGACTACCAGAGCATGACTACACCACTATAGACTGTACTGATCTAGTCCTGATCACCCCAGCCCATACACACTGGACTCCACTCGCCCACAGGACCACCAGAACATGACTACACCACTATAGACTGTACTGATCTAGTTCTGATCACCCCAGCCCATACACACTGGGCTCCACTAGCCCACTGGACTACCAGAACATGACTACACTACTATAGACTGTACTGATCTAGTCCTGATCACCCCAGCCCATACACACTGGACTCCATCAGTGCACTGGACCACCAGAACATGACTACACCACTATAGACTGTACTGATCTAGTCCTGATCACCCCAGCCCATACACACTGGACTCCACTAGCCCACTGGACCACCAGAACATGACTACACTACTATAGACTGTACTGATCTAGTCCTGATCACCCCAGCCCATACACACTGGACTCCATCAGTGCACTGGACCACCAGAACATGACTACACCACTATAGACTGTACTGATCTAGTTCTGATCACCCCAGCCCATACACACTGGGCTCCACTAGCCCACTGGACTACCAGAACATGACTACACTACTATAGACTGTACTGATCTAGTCCTGATCACCCCAGCCCATACACACTGGACTCCATCAGTGCACTGGACCACCAGAACATGACTACACCACTATAGACTGTACTGATCTAGTCCTGATCACCCCAGCCCATACACACTGGACTCCACTAGCCCACTGGACCACCAGAACATGACTACACTACTATAGACTGTACTGATCTAGTCCTGATCACCCCAGCCCATACACACTGGACTCCATCAGCGCACTGGACCACCAGAACATGACTACACCATTATAGACTGTACTGATCCAGTCCTGATCACCCCAGTCCGTACACACTGGACTCCATCAGCCCACTGGACTACCAGAACATGACTACACCACTATAGACTGTACTGATCCAGTCCTGATCACCCCAGCCCATACACACTGGGCTCCACTAGCCCACTTTGGTCGTTTCTTTCACATCTGTTTCCTTAATTAACTGAGATCAGAAGAGCTTGGGGTTGGTGGAGCTCAGGGGTTAACACCACTACCTGCCCGGGAGTCACCACCACATGTGGGAGAGTGGGGGAGTCTGGCTGACTACGAGTACTTAAGAGTACTTGGGCAAGACCCCTAAGGCTACACTGGCCCACCTATAATATGATTAACCCTGTAAGTGACTCTGGATAAGAGCGTCCGCTAAATGCCGTAAATGTAAAGCCGCTAATCCCGTATCACCACGTCACTTAATCCACTACATTGTTAACGTTCCATTCATTGTGAAATCATCACACGCTGTAAAATCAAATCCGCAGATCTCGAAACAATACACACACATATCTGCACTGACATGCCAGAGGTCATGGGATATCAGTGAGTAGACTGATGATGCAGAGGTGTTCCCTCCTCAGCTTGGGAACGCCCACACCTGTATAAGCTGTGTGGGGTAGTGAGGGAAGTGGAACACAGGCCAGCGTCCAAGGAGACGGGAATGGTCGAGTGTGCATGAGGCATGGTAGTGGGGGCCGGACAGATGGGACATTCCATTTCCGAAGTGGTGTGGACATTCCTGCATCCACAGTGTCACCGGTGTGTACTGGGAATATGATGCCACGTCAAGTAGCTGCACTCCGCGGGGCTACATGATACGTGCCCATGTCCCAGAAACTTGTGTATATATATATACACAAACATATATTTATCTTTCACATGTTTGCACACAGTATCCCTCACACATATGATACATATTAATAATAAATATTAAAGCTAAATATTATAATTTAATACATATTAAAGCTATTAATAACTAATACTGCTACATTAAATTAGAGAAAATACATGTGTGGTCCAGTCCAGTGTTTTCCACCCGTTAGTCGACATACCGACCTCTGTAATGATCAGAAAGGGCCATGTCCATGTGTACCTCAGCGTGTCTGTTAATGCGTGCTAGATTTATAGACTGACCTATGTTCTGACATTACTGTAAACCCTTTCCTGCCAGGACCTGTAACCTGTGAATCTCAGTGGGACTTTTTTTTTGTGCTGCTTCGGTCTAAACGCCCACGCGAGTCATACTTCACCCGCCTCGGTTCTGTCCCCAGCCTCATGTGGATGATTCAGAGTGTGTGTGAGTGTAGGGAGTGTGTGAGAGGGCAGGGAGTAGGTCGGTGTGATTTGAAAGGAGCAGCTGCCACACACTCTTAGGCTGCAGCACAGTCAACCTGAAACCGCTGCAGACCTGCACACTAACACACCCAAACACAGGCCAACCGCACGCAGACCTGCAGCACGCAGCCCTGCAATCAAACAGGCATCTGACTGACTGATGGTGGACACCTCTGAAGATTACTCATGCTGAAGGTGTGGCTGTGTTACTGGCAGTAGCCTCTGTGTTGGTGTGATATATACAGTGTTAGTCATGGGGAAGTGATGCTCAGTCAGTTCAGGTGCAGCACTTATATATATACATTTATATACATTAGATAAATATATATATACACACACACATATATATATATACATCCTGACCAACATGTCATGCTAATACCACTTAGCATGGAAGCTAAACCTAAATTTATTTACTATTCAAACTTCAGACAGCTTAAATAATCCAAGCCCAATAACCTCCACCAAACATGTTTAATTCCATACTGTAAATTTCAGTGTTCCAGGTGGCTGCTACTGTGTCTGCCTATGCTAATGTCCCTCCCTGTTTATAGACCTGTGCATTATACATGTGATGATTAGCACTTACCTGTTAGCGACATTAGAGCTATGGGTACTAAACCTGTCCCGACTCATCGTCTATGCTACATCAATACACAATGTAGTCACGGTTGTATTTCAAAGAATCGAATTCTAAGTGATAAAACTATTATAATATAAATAATTCAATAATTATTCAATTATTTATCATAAACAAGATTCTATAGGGTTTGATCAAAGGTGGCTGATCAAAGTAGCCAATCACCTCAAGCCAGTCACTAAGGGCGGCAGGTAATTCTCCTAACCGGCTGATTTAAATCAGAACTGGTATTGTAATCGTAAGATGTAGGGGTAGGACAGATCTTCACTGATGATTCCTTCACACGGCATGGCTGGCGTGACTGTGGTGGGCGTGAGGGCGGCTGTGCTCGATGCTAGAATTCAGTAATAGGCCGCAGTAAATTTATTAATATTAAGATATTCAAATAGATAACGCTTAGTGAGAAACTCAGTCATAGCAGATCATACACGGGTGAGTGCAGCTAGCGCTCTACACTTGGAATAAATTAAGTCCCAAAAAAAAAACATAATGAGTTTTTATTAATTTGGACATAAATTCATTTATTAATCTGCAACAACACTGACAGTTTTAGGTGCTGCTGGGAAAGAACCCTAGTCGTAATTAAAGGGCTTGAACAGGCCTGTAGAAACGGTGCTGATTAGAGTAATTCATTTCATAATTAATCTCCATTAACACCGAAAAACACCCAACACCTGTAAATGACATCAACTTCATATTTACAGCTGTGTCTGTCTACACTGCTGATGGCAGATGTCGCGTGAGATAGTGAGTGTGACTCTGAAAGAAGATGCAGGGAAAAGCTATGAGGTTAAAGTGTGAAAAGTCAAACCACGGTAAGAAAACGTTCTCAGGCTTTGTTTCAGAAGAACAATAAAACCTGCCTGGCTGCTTCGAGAGAACCGGAACTGCTACAGCACACCCGGGACTGGAGAACCCGCATTCAGGCAAGTCTGAGACCCGTCTTTATAAGTTTAAGTGTTTTTGCTAGCATGTTTCAGGCTTAGCTGAGCTAGCTTAGCTTAGATCAGCTTCAGCACTTCACTGGCAGCCTTCTCCACTTTCCCCCTGAGGACTAGAGGACTGCTGATGGGCCGAGGTCTCGACTAGCAGGTGATCCTTTACTGTGTTCCTTACCAGCGGCCAGAGGTTTAAGGTGTTACCCTTAAAACCGAGCGTATATGCAGCAGTGTTGGCTTTTACTCCACACCACGGCTGCCTACTTTGACCTTATCAGCCTGTAGCTGTGAGAAAGTGGTGAACACGGCGTGTTAAGGTGTGTGTGTGTGCACTCTTACACACTTCTCGCGGGCTGCCGATACTTGAGGCCTGTCTATTTATATCGCTTATGAGTCGGCCTGAATTATGAGCATGAGGCTTTGGTCAGATTTCACAATCTCGAGGGCTCGGTGGGGCACTAGCGTGAGAACATCCTCTCCAGCGAAACCCACAAATAAAGGAAACGGCACCGCAGCTTTCAGCTATGCCGGGCTCTGACTGGAAATGCACCGGGCTGATCTGCTCTGGGGCTTCAGATTTCAGGCCTCAGTTCCCAGACCAGGCGCCTTTCGCAGCAGTCACTGCGAGCATACGGTCAAAACATAAACATAAACCTGCTGTGAAGTGAATTACGATCAAGCAGGTGAGATGTGGATCACGGTTGTGTGAAACCTTACTGTAACTTTCGATTTTCAGTTTTCTATGCCACTCAGAAACATCACCATGGCGTTACGCCGTGGGAACATTCCCCCACCAATGGAATATATAATAATAACTCAACCAAATCTTCTTACAACACCAACGACGCATGGACTTTGACACCGCACTTAGACTTATTTCAACATGCAGGGCTCATGTCGTCACCGTAGACGTGCTGACATATAGATTTCACTCTCCAACTAAACAGTTTAGAAGTGGAACTAACTCGGCGAAGCTCCACACCGCAGACCAGTCTCCCACTCACCATCATAGAGAAGACCAAAGCCACGATGTTGATGGGCCACGCTGGACAGAAGCAGGTGAAAATGGTAAAGAAGATGTAGTTCTTGAGCGGAGGTGGCCCTTCGGCCTCAACGCCCCGGCCGAGACTGTGATCCAGACTGCCATCGATCGATCTCCTGGTCTTCTCCTCTGACCGCGGAATCCCTGGACTCATGGTGAAGGATGGAGGGAACACACATGCAACGAGGAGTTCACACTCCAAACGATCAGGAGAAGGAAAAAAAGGAGAAGTGTAAAGACCCAGAGGACGACGAGGAAACGACGGGAGAGGAATAGAGAAGGAATGCCGGAGGAGAGCGAGAGAGAAGTGTGAGAAGCGAGGGATACGAGGACGAGTGAGCCAGAGATGGAACTTAATTGCTTTCAGGGGTGTAGGGGTGAACATTATCCTACTTCAGAGAGAGAGAGGGAGAGAGGGAGAGGGAGAGGGAGAGGGAGAGAGGGAGAGAGGGAGAGAGAGGGAGAGAGAGGGAGAAAGGGAGAGGGAGAGAGGGAGAGAGGGAGAGGGAGAGAGAGAGGGAGAGAGGGAGAGAGAGAGAGGGAGAAAGAGGGAGAGAGAGAGAGGGAGAGAGGGAGAATGAGGGAGAGAGAGAGAGGGAGAGAGGGAGAGAGAGGGAGAGAGGGAGTGTTGGGGGTGGGAGAGAGAGATGCAGTAGAAGCAGGGGCCTGTATGTGGGCTCAGGAGCGCTGATGATTCTACAGCAGTAGTTTGGCAGGTCGTCTGGATTCAGCCGAAGTAGATCTGCCAGTAAGACCTGAAGTTCACTTCCTTAGCTTTAGAGCTACGAGGCTAATGTAGCTAACAAGGAATCTCAGGCTACTTTGTCCAACACAGACCATTAATGCTCTTCCCAACACTTTATAAACATAAAGATCAAAATAATTCTTAATAGTTTGGAAGGTTGTTTGCTTGTTTACTCCCTGCTGCCCTCAGGGCAGCCAATGGCAGCTAGCGTTTACATTATAGCAGTTAACTTCAAATCAAAATGACGTCCTGAGGCACATACTACCACACACACCACACTGATGACTGGACTTGCATTGGTGTGCGGTATTTCTGGGATACGGTTTCGTGTAGTAGTGTGTGGTTTTGGATGTGGCCGATTAGCCTGTTTACCACGGCCCAAAGTTGTTACTGTACGGATAGTCGGTCGTTGGATGGCATTCAGTTTCTACTTTTGGGATTCAGATCAGTAAAGGTAACTTTAGATGACGTGAGGTTGCGCTTCATATGACTGCTTTATTCTGGATTTGCTGAAAACAGCCCCAACCATGACATGATGAAGCCTCTCGAACGCCCAGGCCTCCGCTCTACTCCGGAAAAACCCACCACTCCACCCGCAGTCAGGCTCTTTAACACCGGCGTCCTGAAGCTAAAACAGCTCGACAGGAACATTACCGCTCTTTAACCAACGTAACTACTGACAGCGCAGTGCCGAGACACCGCAGCAGCGATATCAGCACATTCTCGCTCTGTACTCGTACTGTTTAACCGCTCTGTTAAAACGCGGTAATACACACCAGCTCAGCTCGGGCATCACGTCAGACCAACCCGAGCATGCCCTCCCTGCTTTACTGTCCCCGGCCCAGCGCTAAGAGAGGCTAGCTGCCCTGTAGACGGAGAGAGGCCATGCTGCGATCAAAAGAAAACAGAGACCAGGTGATTCTGTAGATCCTTATTCAGAGCAGAGAAACATTCAAAATCATAATCAATCACAGGAATTTACATACACAGCCCAGCTGCCTCTTATATGAGCAGATTATCACTTGTTCCCAGTTTTCTCCGTTTCCCTTCACAATGTTTTGCTGCTTATGAACACACCTCTGCTGAACATAAGATCACAAGATAGATAGACAGATAGATAGAAAAATAGATAGATAGATAGATAGATAGATAGATAGATAGATAGATAGATAGATTAACTATAATTAATACAGTCAGCTACAGATAAATATATCTCACTGATTACAATGAGGCAAAAATATATAAAAACAAAACAAAAATAGAAATATCGCTGTAGATGTAGAAAATATGTAAAAATATATTTGAAGAGATCGAAGATAAACTGGCAGTTGTCACGCCTCCGCGTCTCCCCGGCTTCTCCGCTCTTCGGGACTCCACTTCCCAGAGGGCCACGCTCGATGACGTCATGTCTACGCGCCCCAGGTCGCGCGAGTTTTAACTCTAGCTGTGTCTAATCACTGCCTGTATTTAAGGCTGGGTTTCACGCGGGTTCCCTGCGAAGCTTTCCCAAACATTTGGGAATCAATCCTTGAGCGGTCCTTTCTCTTATTCTGGTTTCCGACTCCCTTCGTTCCTCTACTACTCTTTCGCCTAATCCCTTTTGCTCGTGCTCTGACTCTCCGGTTTGAATCTCTGCCTTCTCACTTTGGTTTTCCCCTTCGGTCTTCCCCTGTAAACTTGTTTCCCCTCGCTGCTTGTACTACCTGGTTCTGACCTCCGCCTGTCCCTGACTCTGATTTAGCTTCTCTGTTTACTGGTGCTCGCTGAGATTGCCTGTTTGTAAATAAACCGTTCCTGGTTTTTAAATTCTGCACACGTCGGTCTGGAAGTCTTTTGCCTAACAGCAGTTCATAAATAATAATAAAATGTGCAACGGGCTCAGATATCATCATGTCTCAGCAGGGAAACTAGCAAACAAATAATGGAGACATTTAATACTTACCAGTTAGCATCATGCTAACTGCATGCCTGATCACACATTTGCCTCAAACTTAGATATCTTTAATGAATAAACAGAAATCAATAATCTCGTTTCTGGGTTTATGTTTAAATCATGTTGCTGCTGTAGAGGTGTCGCTGTCGCTGAGCTTGAGTATGATGGTATGTGTGTTTATCCAAAACTACAGCTAAGCTAAATCAGGTGCTAAGATCTGGTTGTTTGCAGCTTTGCTAACATCACTGTATTACTTACAGATATTACAGACCTTACTAGAGACCACCCAACAACTCAACACAGCTTGAGGCAAGTAGGATGATTTAGGTGAGCAGTTAGCGTCATGCTAACTGGCAGGGTATGAGGTCCCATTAGTTATTGGCTACATTAGCTTCATAGCGCTAATGATAAATTAGCACAGCACAAAGGCTACAGCATGCTAAGCAGAAGCTGGAGCAGAAGCAGACATAGAAATGTGGTTTTACAGAAATATCGTCCGGCGGTCTCTCTAAATTAAACCCTGCGTCTGCTGCACTTTAATAATGTCTGTGGTGTGCCGGATTTGTGCTGGTCAGTGGAACGTAGAGCAGATTGAGGAACTCTAACGGGCCTGTAAGGAACTGAAACACCCATTTATATCAGAGCGTCATACGTCTAAACCCAGTCTTGCCACGCAGTAACCAGGTGGCAGACACAGCACAGAGGCGTGAGACAGACTGCACACCCAGTCCAGACCAGTGTGGGTTTCACAGAGGGGTGAAAATCATTAGCAGATTCTAGTAGGGTCTACTAGGGTCAAAAACCAGAACCAGTACTGGATGGTGCTGAGTGTCGGACCCTCAGCACTGCATTAAACCAGACTCCGGTTCTGTAGTGGAATCGCTGCATGGGATCAGGAACACTTCCCAACACAGTTCATCATTGCTCCACAAACACAAGTTAAGCTCCACCCATGCAGAGAGGAACCCAGATATAGCCAGATCCACAAACAGCGCCGCCGACTTCTCTGAGCCCGAGCTCATGGAAAAGTCTCCTGTGGAACCAAAATCTGGAATTCTTTCAGGAAATCATGGATCCGCCGGAATAAAGAAGAGAGGAACCATCCAGCTTGTTATCGGTACACAGTGTCCATGATGGTGTGGGGGGTCATTAGTGCACATATCCTGGGAAACCTGCCTGTGGTCCAGGCCATCCGATCACCCACTGGAAACATCTGGAGCATTACAGAAAATCAGGACACTGGAGAACCAGAACTGTCAGGAGCAGCTGGAATCTGATATCAAGCAGGAAGGTAGTCGTTCCAGTCTTCCAGAGCTCCAGCAGTCGTCTCCTCAGTTCCCCAACCCTTACAGAGAGCTGATAGTAGAGCTGATCACAGAGCGCCACATCCTCTCGCACTGACTTTAACGAAACCTGCTGCTGCATCCAATACAAAAAAAATACCAATTTCATTATTTGATGCTAGGTTTGATTAAATACAGGGTTTAAAAAATTAGCACATCACACAGTTCATAAGTTCAAAAGTTCATTATTAAATATATATTGTGTTGTTCCTCTGAGGGACCTCCTCGAAAGCAGGTGTACATTACTTTACCTGGCTACTGCACAGTTCAGCGGGCTAGACGTTTTTTATAACCGGTTTGAAGCAGTTAGCAGCAGGTAAACAGGATATCCACAGGTGCCTACCTGTAGGTAAACCACTTTGATTCATGTGGCTATGTTTCTTCTGACCTTAGGCTGCTTGTGCATGTTATGCAAAAGCACCGCTGATTACCGGGGTCATTTAGGGGATGTGGATAAACGTGTGAAGAAAAGAAACACTCTAAAACTGCACGTCCGCTAAACTGCTGCGACTTAGCATGGACAAGTTCCGACAATGTGCAGGCGTTAAGATGCTGCTGTTAGTAACTTTACTAACACCGCTGTGTTAGTGTCTATACACACCAGACCTTATTACAGACTACTGAGCAACTCAACATAGTTTAAAGCAAGTAGGATGATTCAGGCAAGCAGTTAGCATCATGCTAACTGGCTGGGTATAAAATCCCATTAGTTATTGGCTACATTAGCTTTGTAGCTCTAATGCTAAATTAGCACAGTGTAAAGGCTACATGCTTAAGTTACCCTTACGTGTTAGCTACATTAGCCTCGTAACTCCAATGCTAAAATGACACCGTGTTCTTTTCCAGCTGATACTGTACCGTTACTGTCGGCCTGTTACTGTGCAAAAACGATTAAAACGTAAAAACAGCCCAGAGATGGGATGATGTAACACTACACCATCAGTTAGCATCCCGAGCTAAAATGTTCTGCTATAGGTTTGTTACTGCATGTGCAACAAGGCGTTGTGAGAAAGTCATGAAGGCTGGAGGAGGAGCCGCGTGACCTGGATAAACAGTGTGTGTGTCCGTTTCCTGTTTTCACATTCATTTTTCCGTGTTTAAGTGACTACTTAAAAAACCCAAATCTGCCAGTTCACAAAACTCCCAGCCCACTTCACCGTACTTAGCCTGTTCTAACAGGGACATGTTGACTGCAGCGTCACCTTTCTAACCTAACACTGTGCAATTCAACATATAGGAACTTATAGACACTAAAACACCTGTAACTATGGACTGATTAGCCATAACAGGCTTTATCCGAGGGCCACATACATACAGACATTATAACACCCATAAGCATTAACACCCTGAGTCTGAATCTGATGGTATTCATAGTTGGATGACACTGAATTACAGTCTGAAACTACAGCAACAGTTCTCTTTCTATATACAGTAAGACACTGGCCTAGTTAGGAATACCATTCATCAGTTCTATAACTGAGTCAGAAACTAGGAGCTACAATTTTCATATACTCACTTATGTAAAAGCCAGTCGTGGACCAACCATGGACGCCTCATACTGGACAAACATGAGACAGTCTGAATAAAGTATTACTTGGATGATGTGTGAATTGTAACGCCTATATTTATATTTCCGCTTCGGCACAACAGTAAACAATTACTGCTTATAATTACAGATATGTAAAAGTATTTACTTAAGGTCTTTATGAGACATTCAGTATATAATAATTAGAAAATAAGCGAATGTGATTACAGTGATGTGTCTGTAATAAACAGATTATTAATAAGTTAGTGAGCGAGTGTGATTACAGTGATGTGTCTGTAATAAACAGATTATTAATAAGTTATTGAGCGAGTGTGATTACAGTGATGTGTCTGTAATAAATAGATTAATTAATCAATATGTAAGCGAGTGTGATTACAGTGATGTGTATGTAATAAACAGATTGATTAATAAGTTAGTGAGCGAGTGTGATTACAGTGATGTGTCTGTAATAAACAGATTATTAATAAGTTAGTGAGCGAGTGTGATTACGGTGATGTGTCTGTAATAAACAGATTATTAATAAGTTAGTGAGCGAGTGTGATTACGGTGATGTGTCTGTAATAAACAGATTATTAATAAGTTAGTGAGCGAGTGTGATTACGGTGATGTGTCTGTAATAAACAGATTATTAATAAGTTAGTGAGCGAGTGTGATTACAGTGATGTGTCTGTAATAAACAGATTGATTAATAAGTTAGTGAGCGAGTGTGATTACAGTGATGTGTCTGTAATAAACAGATTATTAATAATTTAGTGAGCGAGTGTGATTACAGTGATGTGTCTGTAATAAACAGATTATTAATAAGTTAGTGAGCGAGTGTGATTACAGTGATGTGTCTGTAATAAACAGATTGATTAATAAGTTAGTGAGGGAGTGTGATTACGGTGATGTGTCTGTAACAGACAGATTATTAATAAGTTAGTGAGCGAGTGTGATTACGGTGATGTGTCTGTAATAAACAGATTATTAATAAATTAGTGAGCGAGTGTGATTACAGTGATGTGTCTGTAATAAACAGATTATAAATAATTTAGTGAGCGAGTGTGATTACAGTGATGTGTCTGTAATAAACAGATTATAAATAATTTAGTGAGCGAGTGTGATTACGGTGATGTGTCTGTAATAAACAGATTATTAATAAATTAGTGAGCGAGTGTGATTACAGTGATGTGTCTGTAATAAACAGATTATAAATAATTTAGTGAGCGAGTGTGATTACAGTGATGTGTCTGTAATAAACAGATTATTAATAAGTGAGCGAGTGTGATTACAGTGATGTGTCTGTAATAAACAGATTATTAATAAGTTAGTGAGGGAGTGTGATTACAGTGATGTGTATGTAATAAACAGATTATTAATAAGTTAGTGAGCGAGTGTGATTACAGTGATGTGTATGTAATAAACAGATTATTAATAAGTTAGTGAGGGAGTGTGATTACAGTGATGTGTATGTAATAAACAGATTATTAATAAGTTAGTGAGCGAGTGTGATTACAGTGATGTGTCTGTAATAAACAGATTGATTAATAAGTTAGTGAGCGAGTGTGATTACAGTGATGTGTCTGTAATAAACAGATTATTAATAAGTTAGTGAGGGAGTGTGATTACAGTGATGTGTCTGTAATAAACAGATTATTAATAAGTTAGTGAGGGAGTGTGATTACAGTGATGTGTCTGTAATAAACAGATTATTAATAAGTTAGTGAGCGAGTGTGATTACAGTAATGTGTCTGTAATAAACAGATTATTAATAAGTTAGTGAGCGAGTGTGATTACGGTGATGTGTCTGTAATAAACAGATTATTAATAAGTTAGTGAGCGAGTGTGATTACGGTGATGTGTCTGTAATAAACAGATTATTAATAAGTTAGTGAGCGAGTGTGATTACGGTGATGTGTCTGTAATGAACAGATTATTAATAAGTTAGTGAGCGAGTGTGATTACAGTGATGTGTCAGTAATAAACAGATTATTAATAAGTTAGTGAGCGAGTGTGATTACAGTGATGTGTCTGTAATAAACAGATTATTAATAAGTTAGTGAGCGAGTGTGATTACAGTGATGTGTCTGTAATAAACAGATTATTAATAAGTTAGTGAGCGAGTGTGATTACAGTGATGTGTCTAATAAACAGATTATTAATAAGTTAGTGAGCGAGTGTGATTACAGTGATGTGTCTGTAATAAACAGATTATTAATAAGTTAGTGAGCGAGTGTGATTACAGTGATGTGTCTGTAATAAACAGATTATTAATAAGTTAGTGAGCGAGTGTGATTACGGTGATGTGTCTGTAATAAACAGATTATTAATAAGTTAGTGAGCGAGTGTGATTACAGTGATGTGTCTGTAATAAACAGATTGATTAATAAGTTAGTGAGCGAGTGTGATTACAGTGATGTGTCTGTAATAAACAGATTATTAATAAGTTAGTGAGCGAGTGTGATTACAGTGATGTGTCTGTAATAAACAGATTATTAATAAGTTAGTGAGCGAGTGTGATTACAGTGATGTGTCTGTAATAAACAGATTGATTAATAAGTTAGTGAGGGAGTGTGATTACGGTGATGTGTCTGTAATAAACAGATTATTAATAAGTTAGTGAGCGAGTGTGATTACAGTGATGTGTCTGTAATAAACAGATTATTAATAAGTTAGTGAGCGAGTGTGATTACAGTGATGTGTCTGTAATAAACAGATTATTAATAAGTTAGTGAGGGAGTGTGATTACGGTGATGTGTCTGTAATAAACAGATTATAAATAATTTAGTGAGCGAGTGTGATTACAGTGATGTGTCTGTAATAAACAGATTGATTAATAAGTTAGTGAGCGAGTGTGATTACGGTGATGTGTCTGTAATAAACAGATTATTAATAAGTTAGTGAGGGAGTGTGATTACGGTGATGTGTCTGTAATAAACAGATTATTAATAATTTAGTGAGCGAGTGTGATTACAGTGATGTGTCTGTAATAAACAGATTGATTAATAAGTTAGTGAGCGAGTGTGATTACGGTGATGTGTCTGTAATAAACAGATTATTAATAAATTAGTGAGCGAGTGTGATTACAGTGATGTGTCTGTAATAAACAGATTATAAATAATTTAGTGAGCGAGTGTGATTACAGTGATGTGTCTGTAATAAACAGATTATAAATAATTTAGTGAGCGAGTGTGATTACGGTGATGTGTCTGTAATAAACAGATTATTAATAAATTAGTGAGCGAGTGTGATTACAGTGATGTGTCTGTAATAAACAGATTATTAATAATTTAGTGAGCGAGTGTGATTACAGTGATGTGTCTGTAATAAACAGATTATTAATAAGTTAGTGAGCGAGTGTGATTACAGTGATGTGTCTGTAATAAACAGATTGATTAATAAGTTAGTGAGGGAGTGTGATTACAGTGATGTGTCTGTAATAAACAGATTATTAATAAGTTAGTGAGCGAGTGTGATTACAGTGATGTGTCTGTAATAAACAGATTATTAATAATTTAGTGAGCGAGTGTGATTACAGTGATGTGTCTGTAATAAACAGATTATTAATAAGTTAGTGAGCGAGTGTGATTACAGTGATGTGTCTGTAATAAACAGATTATTAATAAGTTAGTGAGCGAGTGTGATTACAGTGATGTGTCTGTAATAAACAGATTATTAATAAGTTAGTGAGCGAGTGTGACTGGTGTGTTTCTCACCTCTCTGTCTGGCTCCTCAGTGTGGGTGTGAACAGAGTTTGAGCTCACATGCAGTCACAGCAGTAACAGCAGCTGCACTCACAGAAACACCATGACCAGGGCTCCGTACACACTCGTCCTCGGCCTCCTCATCACAGGTAAGAACTGATCATTCAGCACGTCCTGGACCACGCCTCACTTCACCAGCTCAGACTCGGACACACCTCATACACCCAGGCTCGAGTTAGGGTCAGTGTGTTACTGAACACTGAACATCACTTAACATCCGTCTGTACCGGGCAGCAAATCAGCATGTGACGCTAGTCTGAGTGTAAACAAGGCGCTATGTGGATAAGAAATGTTTATTTTTTTTTATTATTATTATCAGCTTATGTGTTTTACTGCAGACAGATCAGGGAAACATCCAGTGCTGAATGAATTTGATTTCACTTGAATAATATATATCATCTACACACTTCCTGTCTTTTATATTAATGACCTGCGTCAGTAACTATGTAATATAATTTTGTATGTACTGACTGTATCATTTTCAGAATTCTCTCTCTGTCTCTCTCTGTCTCTCTCTCTCTCTCTCGCTCTCTCTCTCTGCAGGGTGTGTGTGCGGATCAGACCTGACTGTGTGGCAAACTCCTCCAATAATAAACACAACAGAGGGTCAACAGGTCAACATCACCTGCCACTTCACAGTTAAATCAGCAGAGGGATTTTTAATAATAACATGGCTCAAAGATAATATAACAGTACTACAACATAACTATACTATATCTACAGTCAAATCTAATAACCCTGATATTAATCACACCTCAGTACTACACCTACCATCAGCGCGTCTGAATCACAGCGGGGTCTATAACTGTAAAGTGTATCAAAATATGCCAACACTGAAAGAAGACATGTCCAGACAAGGCACGGAAATCCAAGTGGGTGAGTTCAGCTTTAATACTATCTGTATTAATTAATAATAAATATTAGATGACTAACAATAATCATAACCCAGTCACAAACACTTAGACACAGTTTCCCCCATGTGGCTTTATATGTGATAGCAGACCTTTATTATGAAGTATAATTCTAATTAGTAAGGCTGATTCTTTTGTTTTTATGTATGTACTACTCTAATACAGTATAATTATTATTCATATCTAGAAGCAACAAACGACACCACTGTCCCCACGCCAGCTCCAGCTCCAGCTCCGTCAAAGCCCTCCGCAGTTCTAGTTATAGGTGGATCGGTCGTGAGCTCAGTGCTGGTCACTGTCCTCCTCAGCTCGGTGGTGTACTGCGCGTGCAGGGGTGAGTTCACTAACACTCCGGTTCTGTAACTACCACATCATCCTCTGATTAATATTCATCACAGTAAACTGTACAGCTCGGCTCCTCTCTGCAGGCCGCCGCACCAGACCCAAACCGCACAGGCAGGACCAGGTGAGCACAGAGCCGCTGTTCAGATGGATTATTATTTTAATAAACAGTTCACCAAAAAATAAAATCCAATCTGCAAAAACACAAACCAGGCAGAACTTTAAACTGGTATAGATATGAAATTTATGAAGTTTAACTAAACACGGTTATTACATTTAACATTCAGAGCATTATTTTACTGTTTCATTTTACATTTTACTTTTAACCTGAAAAATTATTAATTTCTGTATTTAATATTTACAGATATATAATATCTATAATATAATAATATTTACTAATCTGTTTTTCTTTTGTTTACTGAACAGATATATGTGATCTGTGCCATGACTCACAGGGTTTAATAATTTCTGAACATTTGATATTTGTTCAACATAAAAACTCATAAAAAAATTATTTTGTTATTAAAATTAATAAATCAGACGTATTGTATCACAGCCAGTTTTCCGGGCACTGAGGTGATTGTGCTGAGCTGTGGGAATGTTTAAAATAAGACAGATTACTACTGATGTAATTTTTCCAGAATGAATCCTACCTTCCCCTTCACCGTGTTTCCGTCAGGGTATGTGGTTATTAATGAAGGATGGAAATTAATTGGGTCCAGTTTAATGGATTAATGGTTTTTGAGGAACTGTAGAGTCAGAAAAGCCTCAGAAATGGACATTTCGGTTCTGAAGCGTTTTAAATTCATGGTGCAACTTTAAAAACTCACAGCTTTCAGAGAAATGTGGAAATACTGTGAGGTAACTGACATATTACACCTCAAAGATCAAAGACTTCAGGGATATTTATAATGATCAAATCAAAAATCTGAAATGGAAATAAAAATCTGCTTATTTCAGGCAGATATTAATATTTAGCAGTCAGTTAAACTTCACAAGAGCAGATATGGACTAAGGTTAATTAATGTTACATTAAACATTAACATTTTTATATTTTAAATATTTTGATAGAGCTCCAGGTGAGTTAGGGTACAGCACATGTAAATGATGGCCTTTGTGTTGGACACTGAATATAATATACTGTGTATATTTGGGAAGAATGTGTGTACATCTGGTTGTGGGTGTAACGGTGTATTTAGGGTGACGTTACTGCTAACTGCATCACTGAAACGTCTAAAATAATTGAATATGATTTATTCCCTCTATAATACATACATATATATATATATATATATATATATATATATATATATATATATATATATATATCGTCGCTGTCCAATGAAAAAGTATGTAAAAGCATGTATCTCCATTTTTGTTGATTTTTACTTTTATGCATCCTTTGATCCCACAAGCTGTTGTTTAACATAGTGTGAAAATTGAATGATGAATGAATCAACAGAAATGGCCCAAACCTGCTCGGAAAGACGTCTGGTTCCATTGACTTGCATTGAAATCAGATTAGGTTTTTGGCCTCCCCTGTAAAGTTACCATTTTGGAGATACTTGTTTTTCTTTGGACAGCGACGATATGCTAATACCAGTTTACCACAGACAGTACGGCTCAGTCGGCCGAGTGGGGGAACTCTGAGGGCCGTCCTGTTATAACTGTAACGTATGTCTAAAAGTCTGAACAGGTCAAAGAGTCATCGTCAGTCCTGTACGCCGCCCTGAACATCCGCAAACCCCAGAACAGGACCGACCCGGCCGAGGTGAGTGATCTCTCACTGTGAATCTGGGATGTTCTGAAGTATGTAGAAGGGTCAGGTAAAGTCTGACTAACACTTACATTAACTACATTAACACCTGCTAACACCTGTTACATGGTTACCCAACATTTATTTATTTATTTAATTTTTAAGTGTGTAGTTTTACTACTACATGTTAACTAATGTGTTACTACATCATAACTAATTATTACTACATGTTAATTAATGTATTACTACATGTTAGCTAATGTATTACTACTTTTCAAGACCACCTAATTAATAAATATAAATAAAACTAATTATATATATATATAAATAAAAATATTAATAAATACAAAAATACAAAAAATGCAAATAAAAAAGTATAAAGATAAATCAAATATTAATATAATAAAGTAAATACATTGATAAATAGATAGATAGATAAATAAATAAATAAATAAATAAGAAACAGAGAGACAGTATGTATATTATAGAAATGTGTATTATTAATTTCTGGGTGTTTGTATTAATGTTTTCCAGATCAGTCCTCAGACAGACGCAGCGTGTCCGACAGACTCTGGGGTTTTGTATTCAGACGTTCGCCTTAAAGTGCCCAAACAGAAACACACGCCGCCCTCAGACCAAACCTGAGCCGGACCTCTGCTGGTGGACAGTCTGAAGCTCAGAACCGTATATGAAATAAGACGTTACTGTATTACTGTCACTCGTTTCATTCATTAAATATCTGTTTTAATAAAGTGCTGCAGCAGATCTGCGTATGGATGGATGTGGTTTGTGGTTGTCTTCGTTACCAGAGACCGAAGCCGCTTGTTCAAGTGCAGTAACATGTGACATGTGAAACCAGACAGAGCTGTACCAGAACCGCCCACAGAATCATACACTTCTCCGTATGTGTTCATAATGCCTCAGAAGTGCTCCTGTACGGTGACATGCACCATGCGTAGCTATTATAAAGCCTGAGAGGAGCTCGCATAACCACTCATACGCAGTTATAGAGGCATCAATAACACTATCAGATTAGAGTACAAGGGTTTCAGACCAGATCTGTCCATAACATCACTCACCTGTACACCTGTACACATCAATGATGGAATGCAGTCCAACATGCTACTGGAAGCTTCAGGTCTGTTATGGTCATCAAAACTGACCCAGGCTGATCCAGGTGAACGGGACAGGTATAATCACCTACAGCACCTGGCACTGTTTCCAATCCCTCTAAACATAATTCCTTTTAAGATATAACTTGTCTAACTGGTGTGAATTGGACTTCCATTTTATCTAACCGCTAACTGCGACACTGGCCTAGCTGGTGCTAGACTGTTAGCAGTTAGCAACCACATCTAACTGGTTAACAGCACAGAGAGCTGCTTCATGATGGCTAGTGGATAACAACTGTTAGCAGCCACCGCCGTGTTCAGCAGTAAAGCTAACATTAGCATTAGCTGCAAGCCTGCCGTGCTAACATCCTGAATCAACAGGTGGTGTTATCTAACTTCACCTAAAGGCTGTAATGACCTGCTATAACAGTCTATAGCATCAGCGTATACACTGTTCTCATCAACAGGTATTATAACGCACTATAGAACCTGACTTCCTGAAGGTGTACTCCTGCTTTATGAAGGGTTGTGTACAGGGGTTGGACAATGAAACTGAAACACCTGTCATTTTAGTGTGGGAGGTCTCATGGCTAAATTGGACCAGCCTGGTGGCCAATCTTCATTAACTGCACATTGCACCAGTAAGAGCAGAGTGTGAAGGTTCAGTTAGCAGGTAAGAGCACAGTTCTGCTCAACATACTGCAATGCACACAGCATTATGGGACATACCAGAGTTCAAAAGAGGACAGACTGTTGGTGCACGTCTTGCTGGCGCATCTGTGACCAAGACAGCGAGTCTTTGTGATGTATCAAGAGCCACGGTATCCAGGGTAATGTCAGCATACCACCAAGAAGGACGAACCTCCACCAGCATCACGTAGTGACCTGGCCACTATCCTGTAAGAAGAATGGCTTAAACTCCCTCTGACCACTGTGCAGGACGCAGTATATGTCATTCCCAAGACCAACTGACGCTGTATTGGCCGCAAAAGGAGGCCCTACACCATACTAATAAATGACTGTGGTCTAAAACCAGGTGTTTCAGTTTCATTGTCCAACCCCTGTATATGATATACTCAGGACCATTACCCGAGCTCCTGCTCAGCTTCATAAGGCGTTATGTATTCTGTACACATCCTTATATATCCAGTTATGATGCATTATGAATACAGAGGAAGTGTAAGGTCACGTGCATGCTTCATTTATATGACTGGATTAAAAGTTATTATTTTCCTTATAGAGAATCACTTTTATTTAAAAATAATTTAAATTAAAGTTGATGTCAAAAGTCCTGAACCCCAACACAAGCCCTGACTCCTGGTTTACGTGATACAGTCCCAGCTCCAAGCCCCACGGCCCCAGGTCAGAGGGCCCAGAGGGTCCCAACCCAGTCCTGTAACACAGCCCCCAAACTTCAGACCCCCAGGCCTGCTGTTACTGTAGTGCTGTGTGCTGCTGGGTCTCACTCCTCAGTGGGTGTGGACAGACTGCGTTTGAGCTGAACAGAAGGGACACTGCAGCCGCACACCATGGTGCACACAAACACTCTGCACATACTCCTCTGCACTCTCTACATTGCAGGTAAGAACCGATATCAGCTTTTTTCATTTCACACCAAACCCGTGCTCTGTTTACTCTGATATCCTAAACGGTGTAAAGAATCTAATGGGATTTTACTGAGTTTGGGGAAATCGGAGGATTTGAGTTGGGGTCACTTCCTATTAGAGTCTTAACGAACGTCTCTGTCTCTCTGTAGGGTGTGTGTGTGGATCAGACCTGACTGTGTGGCAAAGTCCTACAATAATAAAAGCAGTGGAGGGTCAACAGGTCAACATCACCTGCCACTTCTCACTTAAACCAGGCTGGGGATATCCAGGAATAATATGGTTCAAAAATAATATAACATTACCTCAACATGAATATACTATATGTAGAGTAAAATCTAATAAGCCTGATATTAATCACACCTCAGTACTACACCTACCATCAGCGCGTCTGAATCACAGCGGGGTCTATAACTGTAGAGTGCAACAAGATATACCAACACTGATAGAAGCCACGTCCAGACTAGTCACCGAGCTCCAAGTGGGTGAGTCCAGCTTTTATCATCATCCGTATTAACTCCATATACAGGTTTACTTTAAACTGATTCTAAATGATCCCAGACCTGACCAAACCATACATCTAACAATTATTAATAAACAATAACTTTCCTCCAAACTCTAAACACAACAAAACACACTGAATCAGCTAAAACTTTTAAACTTTTAAAATTATACTTCAACACTCAACACTTCAAATCTCTTAAGTGTTCAGTTCAAATGTCTTTTTAACTCAGAGCTGCCGTCATACCATACCATAACCCTGTTAATACCGCTCAGTATGAACTACGTCTATGTTCACAATTTAAAATGATAATTACAGTGTTTGTAAAATTGTAAAATTTATATAAAACTGATAATAAATGTTAATTAAATATTGAAATTCTTGTTTAAATGTTTTATCTCATCAGTGTATATAAAACCACTTATATAACACAACATATACACAACCATACACACACATATACATTAATTTCTGCACACACTCCCTCTTAAATGCCCTATTTCTATTTATATTGTATTATTCCACCCTGTTCTGTACTACCGTTTACATATTTTGCGCTGCTAAATTATTTATGTTACTACATAATTGCACTGTCTGTATGGCTGACATCAGTCATCTTCTCAATCTGCACAGCAAATGGTGTGCCACTACCTCCATTACACAGACACTAAGGACTCTATTCTGTTACTTGCATACTTTATATTGTATCTCTGTCTTTATCTGTATCACTCTATCTTGTGCTTCTGTTGTTACTTCTGTAAAGTTTGTATATCTGCTTCTGGATGCCTGAATTTCCCTCTGGGATCAATAAAGTAAATCTGATACTAGAAATATAATCTACAGTATAACACCTGTAGTGAATTAGACTTTAATCAAATAAAACAGAATTATTGACTCTAACTCTGTCTTAGTATATGGCTTCATCTGATTACTTATCGGTAACTCTTCACGCTTCTGGTTATAAGGCTATGTAAGCACGTCGTGACACCTGACATAACCCTACATAAATCTCTATATAGGCTGCTTTAGCTGGTATATGTAACCTACTCTGTAAAGGCCGCCTGCTGTAATAAGCGTTTATAACCATGAAATTAACACTATAAAGTAACGAATGATCGTTATGACTGCTGATATATAGAAGCTGGGCCTCCTCCAGACCCCCCTGCCGCCACCGCTCCTGCTCCAGTAAGCTCTGCAGCTCCAGCAGCTCTGCTAATCTCAGTGCTGGTCACCGTCTGCGCTGCGTCTCTGATCTCCATCACATACGCAGGTAAGTCAAATCTTCCACACTCGCCTGTGTTTACATACTGAAGCAGGTGTGTGGTATTATATAAGAGGGCTTACAGATGAACTGTGTGGCTAAACTGCACCTCTCTGCAGCCCATCGCTCGAGACCCACGCAGGAGGTGAAAGGTCAGGTGAGCACAGGCCCGATGTCTATCCATCTAATACAATCCAGGACAAACTGGGACATACGTGTTTAGCAGAGGTCACTAAAATAGACCAGTGTCACACCAACACCCACGATTCTATTACATTACTATATATTACACAGATATATTTATATTTAATACATATTCAGTATAATATTATTTATATTTGTTCTCTAAAACCAACAGGGTGTTGGTCAATTTGATTTAGGTTTATAGAGTGTATCACTTTTGATCGTTTCATTCTAGAAATCAGATTCCAGACCACACATACGTGGAAAGGTGTGTTGGGTAAGCCGCACACGTAGTCCTATCACATATTCAGCAAAACGTCATTCATATTACCAGGCATAAACATTTAGAGGACAATAAGAGATACATTAGAACATGGTGGCGCGTTAGAGCAGAGCTGACCTGTCACAGCAGAGTGTTCTTCAGGAACAGGTCTCGAGCTCATCGCATACCGAAAATCATACATACACAGTATACACAATATATACCGTATGTTTTATATCAGTAAAAACATTATTACTTCATATGGTAAATAAATAAATAAATAAATATAAAGATGTAATATAATATAATATAATATAATATTTTAATAATAATAATAATATAATGTGTGGTAATAATAATAATAATAATAATAATAATGAATGTTTTTGCTTTTTTGCAGATCTTTGAAGACTCAGACCCTGACGGCATAATGACCGAGGTTTTATACTCATTAGCATAAGACCAGAGACGGAGCTCTTTGAAGTTACTCATTTCAGGCCTGAAATTCACAGCAGTTCTAGGTAAAAGAACCTTTTAGAGAACCGCGATGAGAACACTTTCATACTGAGAGCGATCCGTCACCTCACTCTGCCTTCATCAGGAAAACATAAAGCAATACAATCTACATACTGCAATGTTCAGCAGTGACTCTGAGGGGCTGTAGGGGTTTAATAGACTGTATAGCCTTGTTGTTGTTGTTGTTGTCGTTGTTGTTGTTGTTGTCGTTGTTGTTATTGTTCTTGAACTGTATCCTGTATCTGTTTTATGGCTGAATTTCCATCTTCTTAAATAAAAAATAAATCTAAAATATAAATTCTGTCTTGCTGAATGTAAACCTCAAACCACATGGTGCTGTATCACTGTGGAGATTCTTCAAAAAAAAAAAAAAAAAAAAAAAAAAAAAACACCGTCACAGCCTACTACCAAAACCTGCTGTCAGGGTCTCATGACTGAAATGACTTTTCTACGGCGCACCACCCGCTCCCGTCCGCTGATGAAGAAATTAATCTGGGTTGCAGAAATCAGTATCTCATGAGCGTAGGTGTGCAGATCCTTCAGAAAGATTACGTGCTGCTACCGTGAGGCATGTCATTTCACTAATAGCAGGCCTGCAGCTAGACCTGGACAGTCACTCCTACATGACATGATGGAAACTTCATACAACATGGATTCAGACTCAGAAGAAGGATGATTAATAATAGCAGTGCTGATAATACGCAGCCTGGGCGTATTATCGTAACCCTGGGCGTTTTGATAAGACCCTTAGCCACCTACACCACAGTATTCACACGTTTAGCCTAGCTAAACCAAACAGCATTTATTCATATCGCACATTAATCATTTAATTTTACACCCCTCCAGTCTTAAAACGAACCCTGCATTATTATCAGAGTACTGGCCTTTCCTTCCTACTGGCTCACGGTGACTCTGTGGGGTCCAGCTAACATCCTGGACTAGGTACAGCCAGCTCAGTCACCCGGTCTGATAGCTGTTAGCTTTGAA
>JAMWET010002156.1:0-103291 GCA_024036415.1 Prochilodus magdalenae | reverse complement strand
TCTCTCGTCCTCTTTTCCCTCTCGAGCGCTCACTGCTTCTCCCTCTAACCCTCACCTCCCCTTTTCCCCCTTTTTTCTTCTCCTCTCTATTTTCCCCCCCACCTCTCTCCTCTTCCCTCCTTTCCCTTCCTTACCCCCCCTCTCTCCTTCTTTCTTCTCCTCCTTCCTCCCCCCCCCCCCCCCTCCTTCCTCTCTCCTTGGTTTTTTTTTTTTTTTTGCTACCCTTCCGCCGCCTATTTTGTGCATTTTACCCCCCTCTCCCTCCCTACCTCTCCAATTTGTCTTATGATGTGATAATGTTTTAATATGCTTTAATATATTGATATGCACATGGATGTTCTTACCATCATAACACACAAAGCTGTGCCTTGTTACTACATTTGACATTCAAACCAGAGCCCTGTATCGTTAAACATTCCAACACAGAACTCGGTTCCCACTCCTTTAGCATTGTCTGGTTCTCCTTTTTTCCAGTTTCGGTATGTGTCATTCTTGCTGTAGAAACCTTCATCTGCCAGAGACCACACCCATTTCTCAGCGTCCCCTCTCACCAGGCCGATCCACACAGAGCTGCTGGGACTGTCTTTCAGAGTAGCGTTCAGCTTCTTCATCTCCTCCATGGTGTTGATGGTGGCCAGATCAGTGTAGGTCTGTCTGCAGTAGTTCTGAGCTTCAGTCCAGGTTTTACTCTCACTCACAAAGATGTACTGATGAGGAACGTGTGCAGATACACCACACATAGCTGTGAGGAACATAGTTGGAACAAAGAACTTAACATAATGCTTAACATAAAGTCAGCGGAGTCTTCTTCAACAATCTGGTAGCTGTAACAACAAAAAAAGAACTGAGGTCAAAAAACCAGGCAGGGACTCAATGATCCAACAAGGTCAAAAACAGATCAACAAGCCACAAACAGAGGAGTAACCCGAGAGAATCAGTCAGGAACACACAGAAGGAGAGCCGATAACCAGCGAGAATTAGAATAAGACAGACAGCACTAACAGAGAATCGAGAGAGCGAAAGACAAATACAAGGGACGTCGAAACCAGAAACAGGAAGGAGAAAGGCAAGGGCGAGCTAGACCGTGAATGATTGGATGAATGTTGATGTGTGAGTGTGACGTCATCGGATAGCGCACTCTGGGAGACTGGAGATCGGTGGTGTCAGGGAGACCCGGAGGCGTCATTAGATTATAGCTCCAACTTGAAGCCCAGGTGTGTGGATTTGCTATGACATCACAGACTTTATTTAAATACAGTTCCATTGATGGCCAAAGCTCTTCCAACTACTGCCATGCTGTATATCTGACACTGATGTACATTGAATCTAAAGCGTCATTTATGAGTAAGTCCCGTCACCAATGCTGGTAATGTCAGTAATTCAGCTGAAGAAATGCGGCCAACATGCAGGAAGATAAATCAACAAGCTGGAAACTAACAACAGCACAGTGGAACATTCCCATCAACAGCCTCCAGTGAAGCAGGAATCCATAAGATGTACGAACGACAGTCAGAAGCTACAATCGCAAAGGAGCTGGAACTGTTGACTGTGTAGATGAGTTATCTACACTGCCAAGCTGGCACTAACAGGAGGACTCAGAAGGCATCACCGCTCGCTAAATGTCCTAGTAGAGAACAGACGCTCACTGACCTGAGAACAGCGAGACGACAGAAATCCACTTCAGATCCATCTCCAAAGTAGTCTGTGATGTTGCTGGATCCTCCTCTCCTCACGCTATGTTCATATCCAGTGTCTCACTCCTCTGTATATCTCTCTCCATACGCTCCACCTCTTGTACACGTAGTCCTACAAAAATAGCACTGACTGGTGTGAGTTTTCATAAAGACCGGTAGGTAATTCCACAGAAGAGGAACTGTAACAATATCTGCGTTAGTGAGGCGGCAGAAATGCAAATGATGCTGTAGGTGGACGCACGACACAGTGTGACAAAAAAGTGATTACCTCACAACATGGCACACTCAGCATTGCTGACCCATGGCATAGTCTTACTAGGTAACCCCTTCCCAGGGGGGTGAGTTTAGTGGATGCTCGGGCTAGCAGCTTTATTGGACTTGTCCCAGTCTGTACCATTGGTCATGTCTGGTCACTTATCATGACATTTATGCTAGGTGTGGTTAGCATGAGATGTGTGAATGCTAATGAAGGTTCACGGTGGAATGTTATGATAGGGAAAAGGTAAAACCTGTAGATCCAGCAGCTCAATGTTGGAACTGTGGTCCACATTTAGTGTTACCTTAACCAAATAACCCATTTCCACATCATTACAACACACCAGAACTTCACAGAGTGGACTCATTTACTATCCAGTGGGGTGGAGATGGAGTGACACCAGGCCTTCTGGATGTGTGATGCATGACAACAAAGCATGGTGCTGACCATGGTGCCTCCACACACAGATTCTTTGGTCATCTCCACCAAGACAAAAGTGGGACCCATCCCTGAAGAAGACCACCTGCCATTCGTAGTCCCTCCATGTCTGGTACAACACTATTGCAGTCTGTGCTTTATGCTCATGCACAGGACAGAGGAAAGGGGAGTGGCCAAAGTGCAAAGTGCACAGGTTCTTCTTGGTCCAGGGCCCCTAATTAAGCTCTCGGACACCCGAAAGTCATAAAATCAATTCTCTGGGTAAAGACAAACACTGTGTGACAAACAGGGTAACTCCAGAAAAGAAAAGAAATATAAATAGGAAAAGGAAGACAGGAAAAGAAAGGGAAGGGCAAGGAAAGAAAAGGAAGGGCAAAAATAGAAAAGGAAGGGCAAAGATAGAAAAGGAAGGGCAAAAATAGAAAAGGAAGGGCAAGGAATGAAAAGGAAGGATGTGGAAAGAAAAGGAAGGGCAAAGAAAGAAAAGGAAGGGCAAAGAAAGAAAAGGAAGGGCAAGCAAAGAAAAGGAAGGGCAAAGAAAGAAAAGGAAGGGCAAAGAAAGAAAAGGAAAAGGAAAGGGCAAAGAAAGAAAAAGGAAGGGCAAGGAAAAGAAAAGGAAGGGGCAAGGAGAAAAGAAAGGGAAAAGGAACGGCAAGGAAAGAAAAGGAAGGGCAAGGAAAAGAAAAGGAAGGGCAAGGAAAGAGAAAAGAAAAGGGGCAAGGAAAGAAAAGGGCAGGAAAGTACAGGGAAAGAAAAAGGAAGGGCAAAGAAAAGGAAAAGGAAGGGCAAAGGAAAAAAGAAAAGAAGGGCAAAAAGAAGGCAAGGAAAGAAAAGGAAGGGCAGGGAAAAGAAAAGGAAGGGTAAGGAAAGAAAAGGAAGGGCAAGGAAAGAAAAGGAAGGGCAGGGAAAGAAAAGGAAGGGCAAAGAAAGAAAAGGAAGGGCAAAGAAAGAAAAGGAAGGGCAAAGAAAGGCAATGAAGGGCAAGGAAAGAAAAGGAAGGGCAAGGAAAGAAAAGGAAGGGCGGGGAAAGAAAAAGGGCAAGGGACAAAAAGGAAAGAAAAAGGGCAAGGAAAGAAAAGGGAGGGCAAGGAAAGAAAAGGAAGGGCAAGGAAAAGAAAAGGAAGGGCAAAGCGAAAGAAAAGGAAGGGCAAAAGGCAAGGGCAAAGAAAAAGAAAAGAAAGGGCCAAAAGGAAGGGCAAGAAAAGGAAGGGCAAGGAAAAAGGGCAAAGAAAGAAAAAGGAAGGGCAAAGGAAAGAAAAGGAAGGGCAAGGGAAAAGAAAAGGAAGGGCAAGGAAAAGGAAGGGCGGGAAAAGAAAAGGAAGGGCAAGGGAAAAAAACGAAGGGCAAAGAAAGAAAAGGAAGGGCAGGGAAAGAAAAGGAAGGGCAAGGAAAGAAAAGGAAGGGCAAGGAAAGAAAAGGAAGGGCAAGGGAAAAAAACGAAGGGCAAAGAAAGAAAAGGAAGGGCAGGGAAAGAAAAGGAAGGGCAAGGAAAGAAAAGGAAGGGCAAGGAAAGAAAAGGAAGGGCAGGGAAAAAAATGGAAAGGCAAGGAAAATAAAGGAAGGGCAAGGAAAGAATAGGAAGGGCGTGGAAAGAAAAGGAAGGGCGGGGAAAGAAAAGGAAGGGCAAAGAAAGAAAATGAAGGGCAAGGAAAGAAAAGGAAGGGCGGGGAAAGAAACACCAAAGACAAATAAGGAGCTCTTTTTAGTCGTTCCTTATTCTCCTTTACAGACGTTTCCTCCGTTCAGCTCTTTTGTTGGACTTTAAGCTATTCTTTGCTTGAGTCATGCCATATTGGAGTCTCATTTGTTTGGAGCTTCCCACCCTTTTCCCTTCACCTTTCTAAGAGGGTGTAGATCAGTCTGCCAGCATTGGTCCTCGGTGGTGTAGTGGTAAGCTGTTGGGTTGACCTTACGTCAACTATGCCCAAAACACCCTGGCCCAAACTACAGTGTACATTACACACCATTGCACATTACCACCAGTAAATACAATACAGAAGCTGAAGTGGCAGGTGTGACGCAGACCCAACCACACATGTTCAGTGGAGGCTTTGTCTGCCACCTTCATCACCCAGAGCTGGATCTCCTTAGAGTGAACCGAGACCAGATCCAGATGATTCTCTTTGAGTTACACTGGATAAAGTCTTTAGTGGAGACATATTACACACTGACCTGAGAACAGCAAGACGATGGAAGTCCATTTCAGATCCATGCCTGAGGGGAAACTGGATCCCACAGCTGTTTAGATCTCTACCCTGGTAGAAAAGTAATGTCCTGAAAGTTTTCCTCCCCTGTGATGCGTCCGTGCTCCTCTTCTCCTCACGTTATGGTCGTATACAGCATCTCACCTCTTTATATCTCTATCTTCAAATGCCCCACCTCCATTGCCTCCAGTCCTATAGAGATACCGTCACCGTCTTGATTTCCCGGCTTCAGCTATTGTATGGCGAGAGTTCCAGTAAAGCGGAAGCGTGTAGCTCTTTGCATGAGATGTTATCAGGTGTACATCTAGGCACGGCATGATTTCCATAGCAAATGACTAGCACTGTTTCCTCTCCAGAGCGTCTAGAACGCACTACACAAGAGCCTCCACATGAATACGACTACAGTGTGGGTCAGTAGTGGACAGCTACATTCACCCCCTGGAGACATAGAGCATTCTGAGTCCTTTCATGACAGATGTACGGGAATGTATCTCCACAGTTTGCATCAAACCACTGACCTTCCTTAGTCATTAACCTAGCAGTACAGTTCCCATTAGACGCCGAGTATTGGAATGAGCGGCTACTCTGATCTGACCACTAGCGAGTCTAGAGATGCAGGGAAGCTACAAAAGCACTGCTAAAGACCTGAATGGACATCAGTCCAAACATAAACTATCTACAGAGCTGTTTCTGCTTTCCCTAGGAGGGGACATCCTGTTAAGATTACTCCAAGACCACAACAGGCAACCCTGAAAGAGGTAAGAGAAACCCAGGGTTAACAGCACAAGACCTACAGGAGACTCTACAAGCATCATGGGGCATCATGGTTTGGGGCTGCTTTGCTGCCTCAGGGTCTGGGTGTCTTGAGATCACTGAGGGAGCAATACATTAAAAGGGGGACCATGTGCACCAGCACGAACGCCTTAACCCAACAGTGAAGCGTGGTGGAGGTAGCATGGGGGGACTGCCTTCTTCCCTCAGGGTCTAGATGAAATGGGATCACTGAGGGAACAATACATTCAGAGGTGGGTCAGGACATTTTACAAAACAAGCGCATCTATCCATGACCTCAAGCTAAAGAGACCCTGAGGGATGCAGCAAGACAATGACCCAAAACACACAACTAAATCAACTACAAAGCAGATGGAAAAAGAAGATCTGTGTTTTCGAACAGTTTGAGTCAAAGTCCTGACCTTACCCCTATTAGGATGCTGTGAAATGACCCACATACACATCTCCTCATATTTCCTTAATACTTTTAGTTACTTTCTTCAAATGTTTTAAACTACAGATTTTATTTATGGCTTCAACAAAAAAAAATGTATGTATAAAGTGTGTGACATTAAATAGTCAAAACTGAACAAATTTATATTCTTAGTACATTATTACAAACCTTGCACACAATAGATTGTAACAGAAGTATGTGTATATAAAAAACAGGAAACAGTTTCAGTCTTTGTCTTTGGATTTCAGTCTTTATCGTTGGGTTTCTGTCTTAATCGTTGGGTTTCAGTTTTCATTGTTGAGTTTCAGTCTTCATCGTTGGGTTTCAGTCTTAACTGTTGGCTTTCAGTCTTTATCGTGGGGTTTCAATATTTATCGTTGGGTTTCAGTCCTCATTGTTGGGTTTCAGTCCTAATTGTTGGGTTTCAACCTTCATTGTTGGGTTTCAGTCTTTATTGTCGGTTTTTAGTCTTTATCGTTGGGCTTCAGACTTAATTGTTGGGTATCAGTCCTCATTGTTGGGTTTCAGTCTTTATCATTGGGTATCAGTCTTTATCATTGGGTTTTAGTCTTAATCTTGGGGTTTCACTTTTTATCGTTGGGTTTTAGTATTCATTGTTTGAGATTTGGTCTCCATCATTTGGGTGCAGGTCTTCACAGCTGGGTTTTGGTTTTCATTGTTTAAGTTTCGACCTTCATCATTTGGGCATTGGTCTTCATCATTTGGGTTCAAGTCTTCGTAAAGCATTTTGGTCTTCATCGTTGGATTTGGGTCATCACTGTAGGATTTCGATCTTCATCATTTGGGTATCAGTCTTCAGCACTGGGTTTCATTCTTTGTCTTTTAGATTTAGTCCAGTAACACTCACATATACGGTAACTAACCTTCATAGGTGGTGCAGATGAAGTTGAGTTTCTGGTTCTCAGGCAGGCTGACCCACTGCTGCTCTTGTCTAGACTGGACCGCTCCAGTTCTCTCTACAGACCTGCAGTCTTGTCCTCCTGTCCCATTACCTGGAGCCCAGTTCTGGTAGCACACCGACTCTCCATTTGCCCAGTACCAGAAGCTGAAGGTGCAAGTGTGACGCAGACCCAGCCACACATTTTCAGTGGAGGCTTTCTGTGCCACCTCCATCACCCAGAGCTGGATCTCTTCAGAGTGAACCGAGACCAGATCCAGATGGTTCTCCCTGCAGTACCACAGAGCTTCTCTCCAGGTCAGGTTCTGCTGGATCAGGATCAGCTTATCTGGAGGTAGAAGGAAAATGATCAGGGGGAATGTAGACATTCCAGTGTCTTCACACACTGGTGTACAGTATAACATAACACAGGTTCTGAGTTAGGTTCTGTTCTTGATCTAGAACAATGATTAATAGATCTAAACACCAACAATGAGTGATAACAGTAAATAGATGAACACATTGTTGAATAAGTGAAGTAGAACTCACTCTGGTGACAGATGAACGGGAGCTGGTTTCTTCAGTTCTTCATTATCAGACCAGCGACCTTGGTCAGTCATGGACACTGCAGCACAGTTCTCCTGTCCACCCTGATTATTGGCTGGTTAGACTTCCAGTATCGGAATGAGGAGCTCACTCTGATCTGACCACTTCCAGGAGTCGTTAAACAGGCCGATCCAAAAAAACTAGCAGTTTTAATGACTGTTTAGTTAAATTGTAGATCTCCTGGTTCTCAGTCTGGTTCCTCACACTGACCAGATCTGTGTGATTTTCTCTGCAGTAGCTCTGAGCTTCATACCAGGTCTTGTAGTCTTAATGAACACAATCTCGTATCTTCCTTTTTCTGAGTGCTCGTGACATTATTATGTAAGAGACAGTCAATAACCCTCAACAGCAGTAACTCACGCATGTACAGTTCTACCTTCATAGTTAGCTAGAATATGTGTAACACTCATGTTTTTTTTATCTGTAGGATTGTTCTTACCATCATAACACATATAAGTGTATTTTATTACATCGCATCTAGCATCAATCCAGGTTCCACTACTTCTGTTCATCAGAACACAGTTCTCGTTTCCCCCAGCATTGTTAGGTTCTCCAGTGCTCCAGTTTCGGTATGCCTGTCCCTCACTGTACAAGTCTCCATCCGCCAGAGACCACTGCCATTTCCCAGTGTCCCCTCTGACCAGGCCGATCCACACAGAGTTGCTGGGTTTGTCTTTCAGAGTAGCGTTCAGCTTCTTCATCTCCTCCATGGTGTTGATGGTGGCCAGATCAGTGTAGGTCTGTCTGCAGTAGTTCTGAGCTTCAGTCCAGGTTTTACTCTCACTCACAAAGTGATAGCGATAAGGAACGAGTGCAGATACACCACACACAGCTGTGAGACAATGTATTAAAGTGAGGGTTTATTGCAGCAGACCTGAAGTACCTGTTCAGGTCTGGTTTAGTCTTGGATTAAATTAGACTCTGAGTAGAGACACAGCTTACACTGACCTGAGAACAGCAAAGTGGCTGAAATCCATTTGAGATCCATGTCTGAGAGTAGCTGTAGTTCAGAGCACCGTACAGTAGGACTTAGTATCATGTTCTATCATGGCTGCCAGCAGTACAATAATACAGTAGTACATATTCATACTCACCCCTTATACACCAATACCGTCCTCCTGGAAAAGATCCACCCTGGTAGAAAAGTAAAGTCCCAGTCTTTGTCCCCTATGATGTGTCCCTGTTCCTCTTCTCCTCACGGTATGTTCATGTACAGTACCTCACCTGTTTTTCTTTCCACTGATAAGCTCCTCCTCTGTCGCATAGTCATGTTTTGGTTTCAGCAGCCATTGGACAGTGTAACCAAGGGAACATGACCAGCCCAGTGAAGAGGAAACATAAAGCTCTTTGTATGAGATGGTATCAGCTTTGCACGAATGACGCAGGTTGATTTACCTATCAAATTCATGGCACTGTTTCCTCTTCAGACCTTCTAGAAGTTCATATAGAAAACAAGGCCATGAACTTCCCATGTACAGTGCTGTCCCGGCTCTGAAAAGTTTAATCCAACTGAAGTAGATTTCCAATCATATTTGAAATGTTGAAGTTCATCTGTCCATCTTCTTATACTGCCTAATCCAGTACTGGTCGACCTCTGGCATGTTGGGTTAGCAAACACAGTGACCCAATGCCATACTGAGAGACAGACTTCTGTACGTGTATCTCTATTTTCATATTCAGTATCTCTGTATATCTCTGCCTGGATATGCTCCTCTATGTCACGGAGTCCTAGAAAGAGACCATCGACTTTTGTGGTTTGTGCTCTCCAGGCGCTGTACAGGGAGGATAGCAGTGAGGATGAAACGGAAAGCACTTTGCATGTGGTGTCATCTAACACGCCGAGTTATGCTGGCGGCCATTCAGTGTACATAATCAGCACCTCGTCATCAGAGATGAATATGAATGATGAATGATGGACTCTGGGGGCTTCGGGACTTTTAGTATTGATAAGATCAGGTGAAACCACCAGCGGCGGTGCAGGATCACAGTGAAGGGGCAGGATGAGGGGGTTTGCAGATTTCTAAATTAATTTTTAAAAATTGAAATTACTGGTATAATTAAATCCAAATTCAAAATATTATTGGAGGAGCCTGTTAGTGTAATATTACTGTTCAGCTGGCTCTGAACAATTTAACGTGTTATGAAAAAGCATTATAATTTGAATTGTGTTTTATATGTGTAATAAACATGGCTATGAGTCTCTGGTCCACTTTAATAAGCCCTTTATTAATGCATTATAACACATATATGTCGTTATAGATTCTGATAGACATGGTATTTATAGAAAGTGCTACAGAATAAAATACAGTTGAGGAACCATCACACACAGTAGATTCAACCAATCAACAACTGACTCATCTTCCAGCAGTATGAGCTTAGTTTCACACAAGACGAAATATTTTACCTGCTCATTGAAACATTGTTCGTTAGATGTGATAGTGAATGAGAAAGGATCAATCTACACACCGAACACCCTGGAGCATAAGAGGAGCCACGCCTTATAATGGAAGAGGAGCCACACCTGGTTATGGTAGAGGGACCGTCCCTGGTTATAGAAGAGGAGCCAGCCCTGGTTATGGTAGAGGGACCGTCCCTGGTTTTAGAAGAGGAGCCAGACCTGGTTATGGTAGAGGGACCATCCATGATTATAGAAGTGGGACCACTCCTGATTATGGTAGAGGGACCACCCATGGTTATAGAAGAGGGAATACTCCTGGTAATGGTAAAAGGGACCACACCTGGTCTAGATGAGGGAGCATGACTGGTAATGGAAAAGGAAGCATGCCAGGTAATGCAAGAGGAACCACGACTGGTGATGGAAGAAGCACCCACACCCAGTTATGGAAGAGTAATCAAGCCTGGTGATGAAAGAGGAACCAACTCTTCGTATTGGAACCATGCCTGGTCTTCGTTTTCTGGTGGAAAAAATGGCTTTCAGCTGATATTCATGTCAATGTTCTAGTAACACTCAGATATCGAGTACCTCACCTTCATAGGTGGTGCAGATGAAGTTGAGTTTCTGGTTCTCAGGCAGGCTGACCCACTGCTGCTCTCCTCCAGTCTGCACCGCACCGGTTCTCTCTACAGACACACAGTCTTCTCCTCCTGTCCCGTTACCTGGAGCCCAGTTCTGGTAGCAGATAGACTCTCCACTCATCCAGTACCAGAAGCTGAGGGTGCAGGTGTGATGCAGACCCGACCACACATGTTCAGTGGAGGCTTTCTGTGCCACCTCCATCACCCAGAGCTGGAACTCCTCAGAGTGGACCGAGACCAGATCCAGATGGTTCTCCCTGCAGTACCACAGAGCTTCACTCCAGGTCAGGTTCTGCTGGATCAGGATCAGCTTATCTGGAGGTAGAAGGAAAAAAAAATTTTCCAGTGTTTCCCAGTAAACACAATATCACATGTAACAGGGTTATTTAAAGGAGGGATAAGAACTCACTCTCGTAACAGACGAATGGGAGCCTGTTGGTACACTTCTGGCTACTCCACTGACCCTTCTCGGCCAGAGACACTGCAGCACACTTTTCACCTAGACTGTATATATCTGACCCAGACTTCCAGTTTCGGAAAGTGGAGTTACTCTGATCTGACCACGTCCAGGAGTCGTTGACCAGGCCGATCCAAAACCTGTCGGCATTTGAAACACGACTTGCCAAATTCAAGATGAGCTGGCTCTCAGTCTGGTTCCTCACACTGGCCAGGTCTGTGTGATGTTCTCTGCAGTAGCTCTGAGCATCACTCATGTTCTTCCACTCATAAATAAATATGTATCGTTCTGCGTTTGCTTTGTTGTCTAAAATGACATAAGTTATATTATTGATTTGATCCATATTTCTATTCCTATTTAGAGAAGTGACCCTGACGTTCATGTATAGGCATCAAAAAGTTCTTACCATCATAACAGACAAACCAATATGGATAGAAACAGCTAACATCAAACCAGGTTCCGTCCTTTATAAACATCCCCACACAGTACTCGTTCTGTCCAAGATTGTTGGGTTCCCCACTTCTCCAGTTGCGGTAAGAGGCTAGCTCACTGTAGGAACTTCCATTTGCCAGAGACCACAACCATTTCCCAGTGGACCCTCTGATTAGGCCGATCCAGAACAAGCTGGTAACTTTGTCCTTCAGAAGAGCATTGAGGTTTTTCATCTCCTCTGTGGTGTTGATGGTGACCAGGTCAGTGTAGGTCTCTCTGCAGTAGCTCTGAGCTTCAAACCAGGTTTTACTCTCGTTTACAAAGATGTACCGATGAGGAACGTATGCAGATACACCACACATAGCTGTGAGGAACCCAAAAAGAACGTGCTGATGATCAGGGAAGTGCTATCCTCACAGCAGAACACTTCTATCAACAGGCCGACACTCTAGTACCTACCACACATATGGGCTGAAGAAGGTTCCCAGACACTTACAAGACTTATAAGTATTTACGTATTGACCTCACACTGACCTGAGAACAGCAAGATGACTGAAATCCATTTCAGATCCATTTCTGAGATTTCACAACCTGGACCGTAAGATCATATTTAAGGAGGTCACACCATTTCTGAAGATTTCTGACTGCATGCACTGAATGATTTAAAGGTATTCATACTTACACCATAACGATGAACTCAGCCCTTCTGGAAAACCTCTTTTCGCCCACGGTACAGCTTGGTAGAAAAGTGAATGTCCCCGTCTTTCTCTCCCGTGATGTGTCCCTGTTCCTCAGCTCCTCACGGTATGTTCATATACAGTACCTCGCCTCTTTTTATCTCTCTCCGGATATGCTCCACCTCTGCTGCCTGCAGTCCTGAAGAGATACCATCACAGTCCTCCTGTGGTGTTGTTTCCTCAGGCATTGTTGAGAGATCGTAACAGTGAGGAGGAAACGGAAAGCACTTTGCATGTGGGTCCATCAAACCTGACAAATAATGCTTGCGGGTATTCAAAGCAAATGATCAGCAGTCCATCATCCGAGATGAAAGTCAGCTCTGTTTCATGTGCCATGACATCGACGGATCTGCCACAGATGACCTCCGCTTTGTTGAATTAGAGTATTGTCCGTTAGGATGAATTCTAGATTGAGTATTTTCCTTTTGCAGAAGAATTCATAAGGTAATGTTTGGGGATTTGGGAGTTTTTGAAAAGGAATAATGGTGAGCAGAAGCTCCAGTTAAAGGACAGGACCATAGTTAACCCTGGCTCTTGAACTGGTTCTGTTGAGGGTTCTTAGAACAAGCCTCCACTAGTTTTTACAGGAACCAAGGAACAGCAAAGGATACGACATCAGTGACAACAGAGGGCACTGCACAGCCGTAGTAAATTAAGATGGTGGTGCATACAGATTAACGGCGAGTGTTTGGGCTGGTATTCCAGAGGTTTGCTTATATCCAGAAAGCAAGCATGGATCAACTACTGGAGAGAAGAAGACCTAGGAGAGCTTCTTCAGCAGACCACTGCATGCTCTTCAAGGCATCTCCATTGTTACCTTCCATTTCCTCAACAACTGACATTGCATGGTAGTCACCATGCTTCATGCTGAGGAGCCCACTATTCTTTGGCTCCACCTGGAAACAAACAGGCCAGGTTCTGAACTTCAAAATTAGGTGCACAGACTGAAACAGAACTCGTTCCATGTTGGTGGAAGAGGGCTAAGACAGGGCCAGGAACGGAAAAAAATCAAAGGCAAGTAGCTCAACTGTCCTGCTAGAAGATTATCGTCTCAACATTACAGAGGAGAGCAAAAACCCTAAAGCCCTAAACCATGATACTACCACCGCCATGTTCCAAAGCTGGGATTAGGCTCTTTTGCTGGAAAGCATTCTTTCAATTTTGGCCAAACACAACTCTTCTCATTTGTCAGCTTGATTAGCCATCTATCATTATGTCAGTAGTGGTATTCCAGGTGGTATTCCATAACATATAAACAGGATAAAAGTTCTTCCTATCATTCCATATACACTGCTCTTGTTCAGTCGTTGCCTGAATGTTCACTCATGTACACTGCCATGACCCTTTGGATTCTTTGAGTCAGTTTTGATGCATGACCGCTCCTGGAAAAGGATACCAGTGTTGTAGAAGACCCTCCCTACCTGATGATGGATAAGAGCAGACTTGACAGACATAGTTTTGGAACCTCTTCAGGCTACTGAGCATTGGCATATGTCGGAATGGGCTAGACTTGACTATTGACAACTTCCTGGCCCTCATTATCAAGTACACCATGCTGATCATTCTAGAGCTCTGCACACTTTTACCAACAAGAACGTTTAATGTTGGAGCTCTTGTGTATGTGGTGTATATGGAGTCATATTAGTGATGGCTTATGAATGTATTATAACATGTTATGTATGCATTCATAGGTTTTTCTACAAATGGTATTCATAAGTACTGTTATACAACATGCAGTTTACAAGTAATCATACACAGTAGATTCAGCCAGTTCAGATTGGAAGTACAGCTTTAATCTTTAAGGTTTAGTTTCACACAAGTCAAAATATTTCAAACTTAAAATTTTAAAAACATGCGAGATCAGGTGTTAATAAGAAAAGAGAAATCTGCACACCAAAACAATATGTAGATATGTTTCATAATGATAAACCCAAACACCCTTATATTATGAAGGCAAGTTGCATTACAATAAAAATCTTCAGCTGCTGATGCTGGTCATGGCAAAGAACGCTAACTCATTTATGGAAGAAGAACCACGCCTGGTGAAGAAAGAGGAACCACGCCTGGTTATGCAGTAGAAACCCCGCCTGGTGATGAAAGAGGAGACACGTTTTCATTGTTGGTAAAAGAAATAAAAAATTAGCCGTACAGTTAAAGTGACAGTCACATATACACGACCTCACCTTCATAGGTGGTGCAGATGAAGTTCAGTTCCTGGTTATCAGGCAGGCTGACCCACTGCTGCTCTCCTCTAGACTGCACCGCTCCGGTTCTCTCTACAGACCCGCAGTCTTCTCCTCCTATCCCGTTACCTGGAGCCCAGTTCTGGTAGCACATAGACTCCCCACTCACCCAGAACCAGAAGCTGAGGGTGCAGGTGTGACGGAGACCCAGCCACACATGTTCAGTGAAGGCTTTCTGTGCCACCTTCTTCACCCAGAGCTGGATCTCCTCAGAGTGAACCGAGACCAGGTCCACATAGTTCAATCGGCAGTATCTCAGAGCTTCTCTCCAGGTCCGGTTCTGCTGGATCAGGATCAGCTTATCTGGAGGTAGAAGGAAAATGATCAGGGGGTAATTTAGACATTCCAGTGTTTCACATGCTGCTGTACCGTATACCAAACACAGACTCTGAGTTAGGTGTGTGTTTCTCAAAGGGTTTTGCACTATAACAATATTAATAGATCTAAATCTGTAACTAATGAGTTATAACAGTGTATAAATGATCATATATGCTGAATAAGTGTAGTAGAACTCACTCTGGTGACAGATGAAGGGGAGCTGGTTACTGCAGGTCTCATTATCCCACCAACCCTTCTCAGTTATAGACACTGTAGCACACACGTCACCCTGACCATAGTGATCTGGTCCAGACTTCCAGTATCGGAATGAGGAGTCACTCCCATCTGACCACGTCCAGGAGTCGTTGAACAGGCCGATCCAGATATGACTAGCAGAATGAGACTGTGTAGTTAAATTAAAGACCTGCTGGTTCTCAGTCTGGTTCCTCACTCTGACCAGGTCTGTGTGATGGTCTCTGCAGTAGCTCTGAGCTTCATACCAGCTCTTCGTCTCATTAATGAACACATACCTCTCAGTGTTAGTCTTCTTTTCTGAAAGATATAATTACAGTAATATTAGTTATAGTTGGTCATTTCTGCCCTCATAACCCACCAAATGATGGAAAGGTAAAAACGAGGAACACAAAATCATTCAGTCAGATTTCAGTGATAATGCTGTTCACTAATATGTATCTGGAGGCTCTTACCATCATAACACACAAAGGTGTAAAGAACATCACAGCCATCATCAAACCAGGTCCCAATATCATTTTTCATCGCCACACAGAACTCCTTTCCATTTACAGCATTAGCATTGTTAGGTTCTCCACTGTCCCAGTTTCGGTATGCACCTCCCTCACTGTAGAAACCTCCATCTGCCAGAGACCACAGCCATTTCCCAGTGCCCCCTCTAGACAAGCCGATCCACACAGAGCTGCTGGGTTTGTCTTTCAGACTAGCGTTGAGCTTCTTCATCTCCTCCATGGTGTTGATGGTGGCCAGATCAGTGTAGGTCTGTCTGCAGTAGTTCTGAGCTTCAGTCCAGGTTTTACTCTCACTCACAAAGACGTACTGATGAGGAACGTGTGCAGATACCCCACACACAGCTGTGAGGAACACATTAACACACAAACCGTATAAAGTCTATAGGTGAGGGAAGTTTCCGGACTCTTATTAAACTTATGAGCTTATTAATATTTCATACTGAAGTCTGGGTAGAGGCAAATTGACCCACTGACCAGAAAGCAGGAGGATGATTGGAATCCCTTTCAGATCCATTGGAGATGCTGTCTCACAACCGAGAGTGAATCTGAAGGAGTAGTATCATCCTATAAGACGACTGCACTCAAACTGGCCTGTATGGAATGGTATGATATATATCCGTACTCACACTATAAGGATGAAGGCGGTTCTGCTGGTAAAGGTTCTTCCCTCCTCCGTACTGGTAGTGAGGTAAATGCCTCAGGGTTTCTCTCTCGTGATGTGTTCGTGTCCCTCCTCTCCTCACGGTATGTTCATATACAGCATCCCACCTCTTTATATCTCTCTACTGAAAGGCTCCACCTCTGTTACCGGCAGTCCTACAGAGATACCGTCCCAGTCTTGATTTGCCTTTGTAATTAGCCACTGTACAGCGACAGTTCCAGTAAGGAGGAACCGGAAAGCTCTTTGCATGAGATCCCGTCAACACGGCAGTACCAGTAAGGTGATATTCAAATCAAATGATCCGCACCAGAGAGGTGAATAGAAGAGCTCTTTGCTTTCCAAGCATCCTACAGGTGCCCGAAAATGTAAATGACCCGTTTGGAAGTTCGTTTGGGTTTCTGCAATGATCACCAACAACAAGGTAGGGTTCTGATTGTTACCTAAGTAACAAAGGTAGGCATAAGGTGGCATATGGTTCCTAATAACATTCCGGGATGATAGAATTTTCCACAACAAATATTTTGGCTGGGATGCTTCATGGGAGTTTTTATTAAAGGGCTGTAGGGAATGACAAGTTTCTCATTTTGAGGGCACAACATTATCTCCACTGAAGAGGCATCCATTAGGAAACCCCCCTACACTCACATGGGGTCAGACCTTTGCAGCACATACAACGTTTCAAGTTTAAACCTAGCACCGGAAGACACTGCTTTGGAACCATCCGACTCTGGACTATGGACGGTGAACACAGTTGCATGGTGGGTGGAGTCTTTTGGAATCCTCCTGGTCTTCCTAAAGCAGTGGCTGATGTCTAAATCCAGGAGGGCCAGTAAGAAAGAGATGATGCTGCCCATCCTTACCACCTGGTAAGTTCAGACTCCAGCTACACAGAGAACTGTTCAGTCCTAGATCCTGAAGCTTAATGTCAAGAGTCAAGCGAACAATGGTCTTGGATGCTGAGCTGTAATCCACAAACAGCATTCTCACACATGTGTTCCAGACGGGAGAGGACGGTGTGTAGTGTCAGGGCTATTGCATCATCAGTGAAGACACTCTCCATGTGGTCCTGACTAAGACCAAGGCTGTCAAGCACTGGCCAAGCCCCTCCTCTCTTTTTGTATTGGTCCACAGACTGGCAAAAACATTCTGAGGAGATTAGGATGAGGCTTACAGCCTGGTCTATATACACAACACACCAAATGCTTGGACCCCCAATTGGTTCAATGGGCTCTGGGTTTGCATCCCAGCACACCAGATCCTGGATCCTCCACTGATCTGGGAGTTCAGGTGCAGTTATGCCAGTAGATTGGAACCATCAGATGCCTCCACTAAGGAAGGCGTACTGTAAGGGATTCGTCCATACTGCTGGTCACCAGCGGAGGCCCTGAGGAGTAGTCAAGGAGCTGGTGGATCTGGATCAAGCCCCAGGTAATGGTGATGGTCTTTAGTTTTACTTGTCCCAAACCTGCATTAAATTAAAAGTTAGTGAAGTGAAGGACTGAGATAACTAACCAGCATTTCATTACCACTTCAGCTGTCTTTAGAAAGAAGGCCTGTTAATCTGTTAATGACACTTCTGCACCTCTCAGCAGGTATTTTGGCCCACTCCTCATGAGCAAACTGCTCCATTTGTTTCAGGTTTGAAGGGTGCCTTTTCCAGACAGCATGTTTCCGCTCCTTCCAAAGATGCTCAATAGGATTTAGGTCAGGGCTCATAGAGGGCCACTTTAGAACAGTCCAGTGTTTTCCTCTTAGCCATTCTTGGGTGTTTTAGATGTGTGTTTAGGATCATTATCCTGTTGCAAAACCCATGACCTGCGACTGAGACCAAGCTTTCTGACACTGGGCAGCACATTTCTCTCTAGAATTCCTTGATAGTCTTGAGATTTCATTGTACCCTGCAGAGATTCAAGACACCCTTTGCTAGATGCAGCAAAGCAGCCCCAGAACATAACAGAGCCTCCTCCATGTTCCACAGTAGGGACAGTGTTCTTTTCTTGATATGCTTCATTTTTCCGTCTGTGAACATAGAGCTGATGTGCCTTGCCAAAAAGTTTCATTTTTGTCTCATCTGTCCATAGGACATTCTCCCAGAAGCTTTTTGGCTCGTCAACATGTGGTTTGGCAAATTCCAGTCTGGCTTTTTTTTGTTTTCAACAATGGTGTCCTCCTTGGTCGTCTCCTATTATGTCCACTTTGGCTCAAACATCGACGGATGGTGCAATCTGACACACATGTTCCTTGAGCTTCAAGTTCACCTTTTTATCTCTACCTTTTAACTTCTACATGGCTCTTTTGTTGCCATTCGTATTATCCGTCTCTTTGATTTGTCATCAATTGTCCTCCTGCATCCACGTCCAGGGAGGTTGGCTCTGGCAGTTGACTCCCTTTGTTTATTGACTACCGCCATCTTTCATGTCCCTGTCAGCTTCTCCTTGTCCTTTTCAGTCCTCTTACCAATCTCTTCATCTATACCTTCTACTCTGGTTACCTCGCTGCCTGAATACCCTGGTTCTGACCTTAGCTTGTCCCTCCACTCTGTGGATCTGTGGAACTGTGGAAAAGGAAACACCACCTGGAATTTCTCTTTACTGGTAGGAAACTGCTGCACACCATAACGAAACTTCATAGGTGGTGCAGATTAAGTTGAGTTCCTGGTTCCCAGGTAGGCTGACCCACCACTGTCCTCCTTCAGACTTACTGCTCTGGTTCTCTCTACAGACCAACAATTTTTTCCTCTTGTCCTGTTACCTGGACCCCAGTTCTGAAAACGGAAAGACTCTTTGCTCACCTAATAGACCTTCCTAGGGGACTCCAGGAGTATCTGGGGCATTAACTAATCCTACTTACCCCTAGTTTTCAACATTAGGGAGGTGGTTAAGCTGAGTATGGCTCCAGTGCGTCCTCAGAGCCATGATTTCTGACAGACCAAAAAAAAATTCAACACAGAAATGAAGAGATGAAGGGCTAAGTGCTACCTAGTTCCCAGTCCTTTAGCACTAACATGCATACTGCATTCAGACATGAACCTGTGAGTTAATTTTCAACAGGCTTTATTTACACAAGGCTTTCTTTCACGTTTTGCATATTGAACCATAACCGGATCAGGTCTGATGGACTCTGGTTAGGGCATACATGCTCTACAGGGAAGATACAGATGTCATTTTTCTGCGAGATGAGAAACGTGAATACAGAATAACATATAAACTGCACCATAGTGTTCACAAACGCCACATATTGGGCTTTCATCTCTTCCCCCAAAATATTAAATTCAGCCATTTCCAAGTAACTGTGCATTAACATGTGCAGACGTATGTTCTCTGTGGATGATGGGTAACAAAGCATCATTTGTTCAGGGTCACCCAAACATTCACATACGACTGTATGTACAGCATCCCAGCCTGCTGTGTATGAATACTGGCTATGTATGAACAGAGGTTAGCATGCACATGCAAATGGACTCTAACCTGGACATTGTACACATGCCTTGATCTTACTGGCACTGCTACTCTTCAACTCCAAACCCAACCTGGAGCTACTAGCACTGCTCTAACATTATATCATGTTGTCTGGGTAATATTTATGAAGGCTATTATGGCCATAAAGATATGGAACACAAGTTCGCTATACCAGTGTTGTTCACCTTGACAGTGTGTGTCTGTTGATTGGTGGGCCAGGGCTTCTGACGGAGCACTGACTTCCAAAAGTAAGGAGCTTACCTACATGTCTATCTGACTGATAACAGCTGAGCGAAGCAAAATGGAACCCAGGATCTGTGTTCAGTACAGGGGAAGTGCTGGACAGTCCATCTAAGTAATGGATGTAGGCTTGAAAAATATTTATATAGAGTTTTTGTTTTCTTTGACTAAATTTACTTCAAGTAAAGCTTCATAACTTGTGAGACTGAGCTAATAACACTAGAGGAGTAATCACACTTTATCAATTTCAATAATCAGAAACTGTATTATTGTTATATGATAGTTCAGTGTCCCAACAGATTTAGGCAGAAACATGATAATATTATATTTATGTATTTTATTGATTTAAATTCTGAGGAAATTACAAATAAAGTTCCTCAGGATCACATTCTCAATCACCGAACAGGCATATGGAAATAAATGATGCCTAGAAAATACATACAGTTGAAAATGGATAACATCCAGATAGAACATATATATTTAAAATGACTATTAAAAACAGATTTTATCATGAATTCTTTTAACTACTATAAGCTCAGTTTACAAACCTTACAGCATTAAGCATTGTGCAGAAAGGAGAGCCGTTAAAGAAAGCTTGAATGAACTCTGCACAGCAAACACACTGGATTATATTCCATATGTATATATAGTTCATGTAGAGAGACCCATATACCTCTATTATATATGCTGGATATCCTGGTTATGGAAAACAAACCACTTCACTGTTCTTCACCAGTCTTCATTGTTGGAAGAAAAAGAAAAAGTACCAGGTTTACAAATGTACTTCAATCAACATTCCATTAACCCTCACGTACAGAGTCACTCACCTTCATAGGTGGTGCAGATGAAGTTGAGTTTCTGGTTCTCAGGCAGGCTGACCCACTGCTGCTCTCCTCCAGACTGCACTGCTCCGGTTCTCTCTACGGACCAACAGTCTTCTCCTCCTGTCCCGTTACCTGGAGCCCAGTTCTGGTAGCACATGGAAAACCCACTCACCCAGTACCAGAGACTCTGAGCACAGGTGTGACGCAGACCCAGCCACACATGTTTAGTGGAGGCTTTCTGTGCCACCTCCATCGCCCAGAGCTGGATCTCCTTAGAGTGAACCGAGACCAGATCCACATGCTTCTCCCTGCAGTATCTCAGAGCTTCTCTCCAGGTCAGGTTCTGCTGGATCAGGATCAGTTGATCTGGAGGTAGAAGGAAAATGATCAGGGGGTAATTTAGACACTCCAGAATCTTCACACACTGACCAACAGTAGAACATACGGATGGAGATATAAGACACAGGAAAGACTCACTCTCATGGCAGATGAACGGGTGAAGTTTCTCACAATTCTCATCATGCCAGCGACCCTGGTCAGCCATGGACACTATAGAACAGTTCTCACTGTTTTCCTGATTGTCTGGCTGGTTATCTGTCCAGTATCGGAATGAGGAGTCACTCTGATCTGCCCACATCCAGGAATCATTAAACAGGCCGATCCAAAAACTGTCACTGATTGAAGATCTTGCCAAAGCCCAGATCTGCTGGTTCTCAGTCAGGTTCCTCACACTGGCCAGGTCGGTGTACTGCTTTCTGCAGTGGGTCTGAGCATCACTCCATTTCTTCATCTCATTAATGAAAATGTATGTTTCGTTGTTTGTCTTGTTTTCTGAAATCGGAATGTGTTTAAATGTCTCTCGTTTTCTCGTCATAAAGAATGATAATTAATGTCTGAAATAATCAACATTCTGGATGTTTACAACCCACCAAAGACCACTTGTCTAGTTTGGATTCAGTACTTTTCCAGTACTTTTTCAGGATTTACACTCATCGTCAAATAGAACAACTGCACAAATAGCTGCACCCAGAAGGAGTCCACCCACAGGAATGAAACTTGGTGGGTAGGTTTGACACCATGAGACATGCCAATAACTCAGGGTTTACGTTTAGCCGCACATGTGACCTAAGCAACGATGGGCCTTATTGCTGCACCACGCAGGACTACATGTACACAGTTACCATGACTATCCTCAACACCACGTCACCGTCACCAAAGACTGTAATGGTGTCGTACCAGACTGTCATGGAGTGACTCAGAATGGCAGCGGGTCATCTTCAGTGACGAATCCCACTTTAGTCTTGGTGGAGGTGGCCAACAAATCCGTAGGTGGAGGCACCGTGGTCAGCACCAAGATGAACGGTTTGTTGTCACACATCCAGAATGCCTGGTGTCACTCCACCTCCACCGCTACCACACCATCTGCAGGAACTGTGTGAGGATGTTCAAGCTACATGGGATGGATTATCACAGGACACCATCAGGAACTTCTACAGCTCCATACCGAGACGTCTGGCATGTTGGGTTAGCAAACACGGCGGCCCGACGCCATACTGAGAGACAGGCTTCTGTATGTGTAGCTCAATAAATATTGATCATATCAGTCTAAATTTATCATCAGTTATTGATCCTGGTCACCTTTATCTTCTTTCCCAACAGTACCACAATCCCACACCTCCTTCTGGGTGCAGCTATTCGTTGATGATTAGTGTTTACGTATCGTTATGTTCTTACCATGATAGCACACAAAAGGATATGTGGTGTCACAGGATTCATCATTCCATGTCCCATTATCTTTCTTCATTACAACACAGGCCTTATTGTGGTTAGCATTGTTTGGTTCTCCATCGCTCCAGTTGAGGTATGTATATCCCTTTCTGTAGGATCCTCCACCTGTCAGAGACCACTGCCATTCCCCAGTGCCCCTTTTTAGGCCAATCCAAACAAAGCCAGTAGCTTTCTTAATCAAAGACACATATGCATACTCCATCTCTCTCCTAGTGTTGATGGTGGCCAGATCAGTGTAGGTCTGTCTGCAGTAGTTCTGAGCTTCAGTCCAGGTTTTACTCTCACTCACAAAGTGATAGCGGTGTGGAACATATGCTGACACACCACAGACCGCTGTGAGGAACATGAGATAGAGGCTTATTATCCAGGAATGTTACCCTGAGTAAAAATATGAATGGCACCTGCAGAGGTGTAGGTTTGTAACAGTGTTCCAGAGTTAAAAAACAACCATGAAGGAGGAATGAATAGCGCTGCATTAACACTTGTGTGACATGATGGAGGGTCGGAAAATGATACCAGTGTACCTAATCAACATGCCCTAGCAAAATGGTTAAGAATTCATTTGGTTTATTATGAATTTAGAAAAGCTGCATTGTAAACTGTGCAGAGGAATTCCTAGCATCTAACTGGAATACCGTAACAAGAACCCAGCATCCAACTGGAATACCGTAACAAGAAACTTGCATCAAACTGAAGTACCATGGCAACAACTTAGCACCCAACTGGAATAATTACACCATTTAGCTCGCACTCTCCTCCAGAGTGGCTTAGAAGGTTAATTACTTTACAGGTAGGCCAATGTAGTGTTAGGAGTCCAAGGATTGGTGTAGCACAGCGTAGTCACCCACACCAGGAGTCTCCCACATGTGGTGGTGGCTCCCTGGTGGGTAGTGGTATTATCCCCTGAGCTAAACCGACCACAGGCATATCATAATAGCAACCTAGTATCCAACTGGAATACCATAGCAACAACATCGACAGCAAGAACCTGGCATTAAAATGGCATACTATAGCAGTAATCCAGCACCCAATTGGAATGCCATAGCAACGATGAAGAATCCAAATGGAATACCATAGCAACTGGAACATCACAGCAAGAACCTCGCATTAAACTAGAATACCATAGCAAGAACCTAGCATCGAACTGGAATACCATAGCAACAACATAGCATGCAGCTGGAATACCATAGCAACACCTTAAAATCCAACGGAAATACCATAGCAACAACCTAGCAACCAACTGGAATACCATAGCAACAACAGCGCATCCAACTAGAACAGCAAGAACCTGTAGCAACAATCAAGCATCCAAATGGAATACTATAGCAACTAGAATACCATAGCAAGAACCTAGCATGAAACTGGAATATCATAGCAGGAACCAAACACCCAACTGGACTATTATAGCAGCAACCCAGCATCCAACAGGAAAACCATAGCAACATTCAGCCTAGCATGCAACAGGAAATCCATAGCAATAATAACCCTAGTATTCAACTGGAATGCCATAGCAACAATAAAGCAGCCCACTGGAATACCATAATCAAGAGTCTACCCGCTAACTGTAATTCCATAGCAAGAGTCAATCTTTTAACTGGGCTACCATATCAACAAACTAGCATCCCACTGGGATACCATAGCTGCAACCCAGCATCCAACTGGTATACCATAGCTGCAACCTAGCATCCAAATGGAGTACCATAACTGTAACCCAGCATCCAACTGGTATACCATAGCTGCAACCCAGCATTAAAACTGGTATACCATAGCTGCAACCTAGCATCCAAATGGAGTACCATAACTGTAACCCAGCATCCAACTGGTATACCATAGCTGCAACCTAGCATCCAACTGGAACACCATGGCTGCAACCTAGCATCCAACTGAGATACCATAGCTGCAACCTAGCATCCAAATGGAATATCATAGCTGCAACCTAGTATCCAACTGGTATACCATAGCTGCAACCTAGCATCCAACTGGAATACCATAGCTGTAACCCAGCATCCCACTGGGATACCATAGCTGCAACCTAGCATCCAGATGGAATACCATGCCAACAAATTAGCAATGACCAGGGATACCATGGCAACAGCATAGTATAACCTGTTAATCATCTGACCAACAGTTGTAAACACCTACTTTAAATTCAGAACCTTTTACTAATTATGAACTCAGAGGAATTTCAACCCATCCGTAAATGAAATACCCCCACACCCACACACACACCAAGAGGCAGTGATCCTAGACCTGCCCTATCCACTGTGCCTGGGAAGCAGTTGGTAGTTAGATGCCTTGCCATCCTGTCAGTTTAACATTGCAGGAGCAGAAACGGGTCTGCAGAAGAGGCTAAGCTTTAAAAGACTAAAGACTAGTCAGCAGAATGTACAGCCATGAAGCTCGACCCCAAGATAAGGTCTATCCTAGACCTACGTGGTGTGCGCACCATTGTAGGTCTGATTACTTGCGGCACCATAGTTACGTATTAACTGTGGAACAGTGCTATAAAGGGTTACCCAACATACACACACCCCACATGATTCCAAAGAAGACTAATGTACGTGTACACATCAGACAGCAATTCAAAGAACCTGTGAAGTCCCCAAACAGGAAGTTCAGTTCAGATTCCTACTGGATTCCCTCTTAAGCACTCATATCCTGCACATAAACACACTCACCTGAGAAAATGAAGATGATGGACGCCCCTTTCTGATACATTTCTGGGAGAAGAAAAAGAGAAGCAGTTTAAATGTAGGTTTGGGAAGATCATCTTCTACAAGCACATCACATGCAGTAATATTTCACAGGTAGCCTTCCATCTCCATCTCTGTCGTTTTTAGGTTTTTCACATAAGCTGAAAGAACCCGTCACCTTTTACATCGTGTACGAATTTCAGGAAGAATGGACCAAGGGAAACGAGTTGAAAGTGCTAAGAAGGACGTCTGGTTCCATTGACTTACATTAAAAGTTAAGTAGGGTTTTCCCTTCTCCTGTAAAGTTATCAATTTGGAGACACATAAAACCATAAACATCAAAAGTCCTACCTGGGTATTTGATATTCCTGTTATCCGGTCTTTATGCGCAACCGTCTCCTCCTCTCCACCTGATATGTCTCTATCACTCTATGCTCTCTTCATGTGTCAGAGCTGTTTAACTCCTCCTATGTCCGTCATCATCAACCCTGATGAATGAATGAGTTATGAGTCATAGCCTAATTTACATGAGTTTCCAGCAACACATGGTCAGTGATATCTCACGATCAGTTATTTACAGTATGGTGAAAATAAATTTCGATTGGTTCTTTAGGAGATCACAAAGAAATCCATGTTGTCCTAAGGTTTATTTCTGTTGGTGGATCTATAGTCGTGTACAAGGACCAAAAGAGACATGTTGTTTTTTTTTTTTTTGGTACCACAGAAATAACAGATGCATCCCGGTTTATGGCTGTCCCGATATTTGCATGTGTTCGGTGGAAGATGTCAGTACACATGTGGCTCTTGCCAAACGAAGAATCATTTGCATGTACATCATATGTATGTACACACCCACACAGGTACTAGACTCTCTGTGGGGCCGTACCCTCCATCAGAGCTGTTTCTGAATATTCGGGGGCCCTAAGATCTCTAAACACAGCTGAACAGTACCACACCACTACTGCTGCTTATCACAGTGTCCATGTACTGTACAGGAATGATGCTTTCATTAACACTGGTCTGCGGCTCACCTTGGAGCTCAAAAGGAACCATACCTGAATCCTTTGGGGGCCACAAAACAGTCCCTATAGACTCTCCGCTCACCCAGTATGCTAAGCTAAGACCTTCCTACGGGACTCCAGGAGTATCTGGGGCATTAACTAATCCTACTTACCCCTAGTTTTCAACATTAGGGAGGTGGTTAAGCTGAGTATGGCTCCAGTGCGTCCTCAGAGCCATGATTTCTGACAGACCAAAAAAAATTTCAACACAGAAATGAAGAGATGAAGGGCTAAGTGCTACCTAGTTCCCAGTCCTTTAGCACTAACATGCATACTGCATTCAGACATGAACCTGTGAGTTAATTTTCAACAGGCTTTATTTACACAAGGCTTTCTTTCACGTTTTGCATATTGAACCATAACTGGATCAGGTGTGACGGACTCTGGTTGGGGCACACATGCTCTACAGGGAAGATACAGATGTCATTTTTCTGCGAGATGAGAAACTTGAATACAGAATAACATATAAACTGCACCATAATGTTCGCAAAGGCCACATATTGGGCTTTCATCTCTTCCCCCAAAATATTAAATTCAGCCATTTCCAAGTAACTGTGCATTAACATGTGCAGACGTACGTTCTCTGTGGATGATGGGTAACAAAGCATCATTTGTTCAGGGTCACCCAAACATTCACATACGACTGTATGTACAGCATCCCAGCCTGCTGTGTATGAATACTGGCTATGTATGAACAGAGGTTAGCATGCACATGCAAATGGACTCTAACCTGGACATTGTACACATGACTTGATCTTACTGGCACTGCTACACTTCAACCCCAAACCCAACCTGGACCTACTAGCACTGCTCTAACATTATATCATGTTGTCTGGGTAATATTTATGAAGGCTATTATGGCCATAAAGATTTGGAACACAAGTTCGCTAGACCAGTGTTGTTCACCTTGACAGTCTGTGTCTGTTGATTGATGGGCCAGGGCTTCTGACGGAGCACTGACTTCCAAATATGTCTATCTGACCGATAACAGCTGAGCAAAGCAAAATGGACCCCAGGATCTGTGTTCAGTACAGGGGAAGTGCTGGACAGTTAGTCGAAGCAATGGATGTTGGCTTGATAAATATTTATATATACAGACACATTTTGAGGTTTTGTTTCCTTTGACTAAATTTACTTCAAGTAAAGCTTCATAACTTGTGAGACTGAGCTAATAACACTAGAGGATTAATCTCTCTTTATCAATTTGAATAATCAGAAACTGTCACTTGTTATATGATAGTTCAGTGTCCCAAAAGAGGCAGAAACATGATAATATTATGTTTATGTATTTTATTGATTTAAATTCTGAGGAATTTGCAAAAACAGTTCTTCAGGATCACATTATCAATCACCGAACAGGCATATGGAAATAAATGATGCCTAGAAAATACATACAGTTGAAAATGGATAACATCCAGATAGAACATATATATTTAAAATGACTATTAAAAACAGTTTTTATCATTAATTCTTTTAACTACTATAAGCTCAGTTTACAAACCTTACAGCACTAAGGAAGGTGCAGAAAGAAGAGCCGTTAAAGAAAGCTTGAATGAACTCTGCACATCAAACACACTGGATTATATTCCATATGTATATATAGTTCATGTAGAGAGACCCATATACCTCTATTACATATGCTGGATATCCTGGTTATGGAAAACAAACCACTTCACTGTTCTTCACCAGTCTTCATTGTTGGGAAGAAAAAGAAAAAGTACCAGGTTTACAAATGTACTTCAATCAACATTCCATTAACCCTCACGTACAGAGTCACTCACCTTCATAGGTGGTGCAGATGAAGTTGAGTTTCTGGTTCTCAGGCAGGCTGACCCACTGCTGCTCTCCTCCAGACTGCACCGCTCCGGTTCTCTCTACAGACCCGCATTCTTCTCCTCCTGTCCCGTTACCTGGAACCCAGTTCTGGTAGCAGATAGACTCTCCACTCACCCAGAACCAGAAGCCGAGGGTGCAGGTGTGACGGAGACCAAGCCACACATGTTCAGTGGAGGCTTTCTGTGCCACCTCCATCACCCAGAGCTGGATCTCCTCAGAGTGAACCGAGACCAGATTCAGATGCTTCTCCCTGCAGTACCACAGAGCTTCACTCCAGGTCAGGTTCTGCTGGATCAGGATCAGCTTATCTGGAGGTAGAAGGAAAATGATCAGGGGGTAATTTAGACATTCCAGTGTTTCACATGCTGGTGTACCGTATACCAAACACAGACTCTGAGTTAGGTGTGTGTTTCTCAAAGGGTTCTGCACTATAACAATATTAATAGATCTAAATCTGTAACTAATGAGTTATAACAGTGTATAAATGATCATATATGCTAAATAAGTGTAATGGAACGCACTCTGGTGACAGATGAAGGGGAGCTGGTTACTGCAGTTCTCATTATCCCACTGACCCTTCTCAGTTATAGACACTGCAGCACACTCGGCACCCTGACCATAGTGATCTGGTCCAGACTTCCAGTATCGGAATGAGGAGTTACTCTGATCTGACCACGTCCAGGAGTCATTGAACAGGCCGATCCAGATATGACTAGCAGAATGAGATTGTGTTAAATTAAAGACCTGCTGGTTCTCCGTCTGGTTCCTCACTCTGACCAGGTCTGTGTGTTGGTCTCTGCAGTAGCTCTGAGCTTCATACCAGCTCTTTGTCTCATTAATGAACACATACCTCTCAGTGTTAGTCTTGTTTTCTGAAAGATATAATTACAGTAATATTAGTTATAGTTGGTCATTTCTGCCCTCATAACCCACCAAATGATGAAAAGGTAAAAACGAGGAACACAAAATCATTCAGTCAGATTTCAGTGATAATGCTGTTTACTAATATGTATCTGGACGTTCTTACCATCATAACACACAGAGGTGTATGTTTTGTCACAGCCATCATCAAACCAGGTTTCCTTATCATTTTTCATCGCCACACAGAACTCTTTACCACTAACATTGTTAGGTTCTCCACTGTCCCAGGTTAGGTATGTGTCTCCCTCACTGTAGAAACCTCCATCTACCAGAGACCACAGCCATTCTCCGATTCCCTGCCTGACCAGGCCGATCCACACAGAGCTGCTGGGTTTGTCTTTCAGAGTAGCGTTCAGCTTCTTCATCTCCTCCATGGTGTTGATGGTGGCCAGATCAGTGTAGTTCTGTCTGCAGTAGTTCTGAGCTTCAGTCCAGGTTTTACTCTCATTCACAAAGACGTACCGATGAGGAACGTATGCAGATACACCACACACAGCTGTGAGAAACACAGTTGGAACAAAGAACTTAGCATAATGCTAGCAGAGCTAAAAGTCAGAGGAGTCTTCTTCAACAGTCTGGTAGCTGTACAGCTCAACAGCAAAGAACAGGCACACATCAGAACAGGGCCATGCCGGGTCATAGATCGAGAGACAAGCAGAGGTCAAAAACCAGGAGATCCAACAAGCCAGCAAACAGAGGAGTAACCCGAGAGAATAGTCAGGAACACAGAAGGAGAGCCGATAACCAGCGAGAATTAGAATAAGCCTGACAGAACCAAGGGAGAATCGAGAGAGCGAAAGACAAAGAAAAGGGACGTCGAAACCAGAATCAGGAAGGAGAAAGGCAAGGGAGAAATGCACAGCACAGTGGAACATTCCCATCAACAGCCTCCAGTGAAGCAGGAATCCATAAGATGTACGAACGACAGTCAGAAGCTACACTCGCAAAGGAGCTGGAACTGTTAACTGTATAGATGAGTTATCTACACTGCCAAGCTGGCACTAACAGGAGGACTCAGAAGGCATCACTGCTCGCTAAATGTCCTAGTAGAGAACAGACGCTCACTGACCTGAGAACAGCGAGACGACAGAAATCCACTTCAGATCCATCTCCAAAGTAGTGATCTGTGATGTTGCTGGATCCTCCTCTCCACACGCTATGTTCATATCCAGTGTCTCACTCCTCTGTATATCTCTCTCCATACGCTCCACCTCTTGTACACGTAGTCCTACAGAAATAGCACGGACTGGTATCAGTGTTTATACCCTTCAGTGGGTATAAACACTCCCTCAGTGAGGCGGCAGAAATGCAAATGATGCTGTAGGTGGACACACAACACAGTGTGAAACCAAAGTGTTTACCTCACAACATGGCACACTCAGCATTGCTGACCCATGGCATAGGCTGACTATGTACCCCTTCCCAGGGGGGCGAGTTTAGTGGATGCTCGGACTAGCAGCTTTATTGGACTTGTCCCAGTCTGTACCATTGGTCATGTCTGGTCACTTATCATGTCCTTTATGCTAGGTGTAGTTAGCATGAGCTCCCAGTGAAGTTGCAGGGGTTATCCTACCCATCAAGTGCTCCTTGTGAGGATGTGCATATCATTAGCACAGCATTGTGTTGTTCGTACTAATTCAGCTGAGACTCTGAAAATGACTCGTTGTCTCCTGATTGGCTGATTCAGACTATCAAACCCTCCTAATTATTAATTAAATGCTGGTACCATTTTCAGACGAGGGGATCCACCAGCATGTTTTCTATTGCACCTTAGATGGTGCAGCAGTTGCACTGTGGATCCTTACAGCTCCACTTTTTGAGATGGTAGGTTGTACAGGTCCAGCTAGTATGTTACTGGGGAGCCAACATGTGTACCTCTCAAGGTCTTCAAGGTGAGCATGCTGGGCTACTCAACGTGCCATGTAGAAGGTAGTGTCATTAGCCTAGGTAAGATAGCGAAAGAGGTGCTGACTGAGGAACTGTAATGGGAGTCCGGGGCCACCCACACATTTGCAAATGACTGTATGTATCTACCTCTCAGCCTGCTGCTCTTACCTGGGCAGGTATGCAAAATCCTAGGCTGTGTATAAATAGAGGTTTGCGCGCACATTCAAATGAAGCCTGGACTGGACATTGTACACATGGCTTGTTGCATGACCCAACCTGACCTTACTGGTGCTGCTACATCTATAGCCCAAACCCAAACTGAACCTCTTTGCACTGCTGCAGGATGTGATTTGATTTGGCATGGACTGGACAGGTCACTGGATTTACAAATGTCTAATTAATAAGCCTCCAAATACCTTTTCACTATGTCGGGGGATGGTAATATACAGGACATGTACATGTGAATACATAGAGGACAATATAACCTAATAAAGTCTTGCAGTGAAATGTTTATTTGAACTAACAAACACAATAACAACACATATATAACTGAAATTTCTCATTTTTGGTATATAAAGTGTATACAGTAAAACTGAGTTAGTATGCATAAGAAACCTACTCATTATCAAAAGACCAGGTGCACAAAGACCTGCACCCAGAAGGAATCAGTGAAACACCTCCACCCCTACCGCACCATGTTCACATTCCAAATCCATTCTGAATGTGGTTCAGGACTGAGACCTGTTCTCACTGAGATGGATGGAGGAAACAAGACAGAACCCGCACCCCAAACACAGAACTACACATTTAACATTCATGTAGGTAAACCTTTCTAACCCTCATCATCAGGATTAGACCTCCTGAAGCTGGTTACAGAAGAGGAACCACCACCTGGTCTCAGTCTTCATTGCTGGGACAAGAAAGACAAAAAGAGGTTCGCAAATTCATCCACATGAGTTTTCCAGTAGCACCCACCCCCATCAGAACTAATCTTCATAGGTGGTGCAGATGAAGTTGAGTTTCTGGTTCTCAGGCAGGCTGACCCACTGCTGCTTTCCTCCAGACTGCACTGCTCCAGTTCTCTCTACAGACCCGCAGTCTCCATCTGTCCCGTTACCTGGAGCCCAGTTCTGGTAGCAGATAGACTCTCCACTCACCCAGAACCAGAAGCTGAAGTGGCAGGTGTGACGCAGACCCAGCCACACATGTTCAGTGGAGCCTTTCTGTGCCACCTCCTTCACCCAGATATGGATCTCCTCAGAAGGAACCGAGACCAGATCCAGATGGTTCTCCCTGCAGTATGTCAGAGCTTCTCTCCAGGTCATGTTCTGCTGGATCAGGATCATCTTATCTGGAGGTAGAAGGAAGACAGAAAAGTCATACACCAGATTTTCTGACATGTACACATCGTCAAGTACACGCATTGTAAGTTATCTATTGCATTAATCAATTAATATTTCAATGAGCACATTAGTTATAACAGTGTATAAATGATCATATATGCTGAATAAGTGTAATAGAACTCACTCTGGTGACAGATGAAGGGGAGCTGGTTACTACAGCTCACATTATCCCACCGACCCTTCTCAGTTATAGACACTGCAGCACACTCGTCACCCTGAACATACATTTCTGGCCCAAACATCCAGTATCGGAATGAGGAGTCACTCTGATCTGACCACGTCCAGGAGTCGTTGAACAGGCCGATCCATGTACGATTAAGAGTTGTAGACCATTTTGATGAATTCCAGATCTCCTGGTTCTCAGTCAGGTTCCTCACTCTGACCAGGTCTGTGTGATGGTCTCTGCAGTAGCTCTGAGCATCATGCCAGCTCTTCTTCTCATTAATGAACACATACCTCTCAAGGTTAGTCTTCTTTTCTGAAAGATATAGTGAGATTAATAATGTAACTCAGGTAGTGTTTCTGCATTCCTGCTTCCATAATACACAAAAAGGCAGTAGACAGAGCAGAAACGTTAACATGAGTCCCACAGTGATATGTCATCAGATGTTCTGTATTTGTCTTATATATAAATTTTTTATGGTTTTTTTAATATATTAATATGGATAAAGATGTTCTTACCATCGTAACACACATAAGTGTGCTTGTTTCTACATTTGATATCAAACCAGAGTCCTGTATCGTTTGACATTGCAAACACAGAACTCAATTCCACTGTCCTTTAGCATTGTCTGGTTCTCCATCTTTCCAGTTTCGGTATGTGTCATCCCTCACTGTAACCTCCATCTGCCAACGACCACACCATTTCCCAGTGCCCCCTCTAGACAAGCCGATCCACACAGAGCTGCTGGCTTTGTCTTTCAGAGTAGCGTTCAGCTTCTTCATCTCCTCCATGGTGTTGATGGTGGCCAGATCAGTGTAGGTCTGTCTGCAGTAGTTCTGAGCTTCAGTCCAGGTTTTATTCTCATTCACAAAGACATACTGATGAGGAACGTGTGCAGATACACCGCACACAGCTGTGAAGAACATCAGAAGGAGTCTTATGAAACTCTCAAACGTTAGAAGAGTCATGAAACTGGATTAAGCACACAAGTGCACACATACTGACCTGAGAAGAACAAGAAGAAGATGATGGATTTCTGATCCATTTCTAAGACAAAGTAAGAAGCATGTTTAGTACTATTAATATGGAAAGTAGAAATTTTGAAATTTTGCAATGATTAACAAACTTAACGCTCACTGAGCTAGAAGCAAAGCCAGGTCTATTAGACAGATCGGCTGTTAGGCTCAATGACAGAACCAGACACACAAGTGAAGGTCAAAACCAATCAAAACAAACCAGCCAGCAATCAAGCGGAATGGGCAAAACCAGAAGTGCAAACCGAGGTACTTGGTCTTGGAGTCAAAACCAAGTAAGCAAAGGCGAGAACGTTCGGTATTAGAGTGAAAGCTGAAATTTACTGGGGAAAACTGTACAACTGAAAAAAGCTCCGGTGCCATTTTGGGCTGCCTCTACCCTGGATATAAGATGGAATAGAGTTCGGCATGGAGGTATACAGGTTCCGAGTGGCCAGCACATTTGTTGCAGATGGACCTTTAGATCCTGGAGACTCATAGGTTGCCGAAGCTGGAATTCCAGCTGGTCCCATAAATGCTCGATTGTGGATAAATCTGGTCACTGGGCAGGCCAAGGAAGTGTTGCAACACTAGTGGAGACTATCCTGGATCACCATGTGTAGGCATTGAAACTACAGAATACGTGACTGCAAACTACTCTTCATAAAACTGGCTCTTGAGGAATGGCATCATTGGCTTGAGGGTGCCTATTATGCCTTAGCAGTTCTAATCAACCCCAAAAATCACAAGTACCAAAGGCCTGAGTTTGTCATCAGGATATCACCCACAAACTATCAAGAGTAATACTGAGCACTATTGGCCATGGGCAGAGATGGTTCCCACCAAACCTCACACAGAGAAGTGAGAAAGTTTGGGAGGACTCACTACCGGATAGAGTCAGTCCTGTTGTAGTAGACGCATTAGGCTGACAGGCACAGAGGTCCTGGGAAAACCTCTGGTTTGTCTCTGGTCCATTGAATGAGGCCTCACCCAAGGCCACATCCTCTCCTCCTGTTTTTGTCAAGGCCTAACCTGTGTTTGCTGTCCATTGGTTACTGGACTCCAGCTGAAGGGGTTGGAGCTGTACAGTACCTGATTAACTGGGAGCAGAGGAGAGCAGATGAGTTCCCACTGCCAATATTTTGGATATACTGGAGTCCAGCTGGGGGTCTTTGTTGACCATCCTGTGGAAGTCAATCCCTTTAGTCCTTCCATCAGTCATTGATGTGGTCATCCCAGGTAACAGGCTTCCTTCTAGTTCCGAGGGGGCTCCAGGAATCTATTCCAAGACCCTGCTAGTTGTAAGGGGGGGCTGGCCCTCATGATCATGCTTCTCCATATCTGAACTCCTTGACATTTTGCTCCTTGACATCACAGTCACATGCCTATCACCAGCTAATTGTAGCATACCACGCTCGTGTTAGTCATCCTCAGAATTTAAACCACCTACACCTGTACATTAAGTCTGTTTGTATAAGTACCTCTTTGTTCGCAATGTCACTGTGCAAGGTACTGCCAACTCTGGTTCTCTCTAATCTCCGTTCTCGGTTCACTAAGTGGTGTTTCCTTTCTTTTGGGAAAAAAAGGTATGTGAGCATCATGTCGTCTAAATGCTGTGAACAGACTGAGAATTTTGTTCTGGCAGCTTTTAAAGACACTTAGTTTTGATCTCATAGAAGATACACGTATTTAGGGTCTATATCTTGACACTATCATGCTCTCGTTTTACCCTCAAGTCTTCCCTTGGCCTTTTTCCAATTTAGACTCTGACTTGTCTAGAACTTAGTAAGGGTTATCTACAGTAGATTATTTTATCCCACAAAACACACCCAAACCCCATAACTTCCAAGAATTCCTACCTGAATCCTGTGTCTTTGTATTCCACTCTTCATGCACTTCGGTTCACTGCCCTTCTCTGTATGATCTGTATATGTCTATAGTCTCTGTTTATCTCCATCCACTTTAGCCCCACCCATCTGTGTCAGGAACAGTACTGATAACTGATGTTATCTGAACCAGGCAGCAACGCACAGCTCACAGCGGCCTGAAGGTCACATCACACTTTGCATGAGTTTCTATTAATACACAGTCAACAACGGCATCACTTTTCCACATTCATTCGTGGATACTTATATACACTACCACAGTTTTGGGTTTCAGAAGGATGTTAAGGAGTCCATACACTGTCCATGTCCAGGAACTGAAAAATGAACTGACTTTCCGAATATGGAAATCCAGAGAGGTGCTAGGTACAGCAGGTGCACATATTTTGCATGGCTGCATACACACACGTCGGAGAGGACAAAGAGGTTACTATGAGCTCATTTGCAAATACGTTGAGCTGACGCTGAAGACTTGGCCAGCTTTAGAATGAGATGCTGTACAATAATGATAATGTTTAATACTCTAGGCTATACTATATGGCTATAAAACATAATTAATAATATATATTATAAGGAGTCGCACCTAGAAGGAATCAACCAACAGGAGTGAAACTTGGTGGGCTGGGTTGACATCAGGAGACATGCAAGTATTTCAAGTCTCATGCTTGGCCGCACATGTGACGTAAGCGAAGGTGGGCCTTATTGCTGTATCTACCTGATTACCTAAGGTCCTTACAATCCGAATTATGCTGTTGCGATGGAAGCATCCTTTACAACCAAACCATGCCTTCAGAAAGGAGTTTGGAAAGCAATTACATTCTGTTTGAAGAGTTGAAGAGGGGTCACAGCTTAGGGCTCCAGGAGGTGGCATGGTCTTATCAACATCGCATGTGCCCTACCAGTCATGTGGACAAACTGTTGGTGGCAGTGGACAGAAGAAGGCACGCATCAGTGACATTAATGATCTGGGAGACCGACACGAACCACAAAGATCGGAAAACTGACAAATTGCCAAACATGTTCAGCGTGACCCAACAGCCATGATTGTGGACATTCAGTGAGCACTGATGTCCTCCCATGAGTGATCCTGTTAGTGCAGCACCATTATCAGATGGCTGCACCACCCAAGACTACATGTGTGAAGACCATTATGCCGACTGCCCTTAACACCATGTCAACATCACCAAAGACTGCATGAAGTGAGTCAGAATGGCAGGGGTTCATCTTCAGTGACAAGTCTTGCTTGTCTTGGTGGAGACTACCAACAAATTCAAAGTGATGGTGAGTGTAAGGGTGTGGATTGCCCATGGAGATCAGTGATGATGATATAGGTGAGATAAACATGTAGTGACAGTCCCACTGACTGATGCACCAGCACTACTGGCTGCTCAGCTGCCTAATGTAACAGGGGAACCAGGTGGTCATGGACTTTTGATTCTCCCCCTGCTCAGCAGCAGACAGTGGCTTAGGTGGGTGGAGTGTGAATGGTGTTTTTGGGAGTTGAATCTTGTGAATGTCCTGAGCTGTATGCACCACCCTCTGCAGAGCTTTCCGCTGTATGGGCACTTCCCATACCAGTTGGTGATGAAGCCTGTTAAAATGCTCTCCACAGTACAGGTGTGAAAGGTTCTGAGGATGTTTTGACTATGTGGTACCTCAGAAGAAAACCTCCTATATGGGTCTTGCAGACATGTTCAGTAAATTTAAAAACCCCAACATTATTTCCACCATTTCTATGTTTGTGCAGTAGAATTCACAGAGGAAGCTACTCTTCACAAGGCCAGGGTTTACCTGACCTCTCAAGCAGAGAGTACTGCTATATAGAAGTACATTCAGGAGGCTCCTCAACAGGATTTTCCCATCCATGCACATTTCCCATATCTGCAGGATTGTCTTTGGTAGGGAAGAAAATGTATTAATAATGGTTCACTAAATAGATTACCAAACGTTACCCCTATTTATTGCCCTTAGTGCTAGCAGTACTTGAACAACTTGGAGGAGCTATGATCATGTGATAAGGTTGATCTATGTAGTGCTTATAATCTCATCTGTTTCACAGAAGCGGAAAACTACTTTCTCTACTAGCAACGGACATTATAAGTACTTAGTAATGCCTTTCGGTCTCTCTGCAGTGCCCGCCGTCTCCCAGTCTTTAATTATTGATATGCTTAAAGACATGCTAGGTATAAATGTGACAGCCTACTATTCCCCTGACACTGATTCCCACTCTTTCAGTCCATAAAGAACCGTTACCAAGAACCAATTACACGTAAAAGGTGGGAAATGTGAATTTCATTCATATTGCCATCAAGGACAATAAGAAGGTAAAAGCCATTACCTATTGGCCAGTCCTTTTCACCTTTAGGGAACCTGAGCAGTTTTTACAGTTAGTCAATTTCTATAGACGTTTCATTGGACATTATAGAGATGATTATGGAGCCCTAGAGACCTCCACCTCTGGACTCATTCTTACAGAGTGCTCCTTAGTTTCAAGTATGGAATTCACAAGCAGAGATGGCCTTTTTTTAAGGTCGCCTTCACCTGTGGTGGAGGTGGGGCACCAGCATTAAAGGAGTTGATCATGCAGGACCACTGTTGGTGGAAGGACCCCCAAGGAAGTAATATGGAACTATAAAGTTTTGGTGAGTTACTTCAGTGATGGAAATGATCAATGACTTACAGATGCCGGACACCTTGCTTGGATTACTTACCAGAGATGGTCGATGGATGGCAGATGGTCTCTGCAGCATTGTAAAACAGACACAAGTGCCAGAGATGTTGTAATCCATCAGCCCTTATATGCCTTAACAATAAGTAACCCACGGAAGATGAGCAGTCATGAACAGCTTAGGGAAGATCATCAAGGGTTCCAAGGTCCTAAATGGTACAGGAGGAATGCCACTAATGGCAAAGGGTAAATTCACAGCCATGCAAAAAAGAGCAGCAAGTGGATGTTCTGGGAGAACTGAACAGGATAGCACAAACATAAGACATCTCAAAGCGCAGCTTCTCAGAGTTCTCTCCCCTACCTCAGTCAGTCTTCCCTCATGCTACCACACATGTTGAAGGCAGGGTCAAAAAACTCACAAAACAACATCCAGTAAAAGTCCAACTCTTTCTAATACTCTTCTTTAGGTCAAGTCTTCAACATCAGGTCACCACATTTGCAATTTGAGCTTATAGGAACCTCCTTGTCTTGCTGATGTGCATGTCTGAAGCCATGCAAAATATGCCCATCAGCAATAAACTGTAATATCTCAAGATTTCCTGTTAAAAAGGTTAGGTGATTTTTAAATTTTTGTGGAAAAATATTACATGTTACAAAGGTATGGGGTCCTTTCTTTGAAAATACAATTTTTTTTTCTCTAATTCTTGATTACTTTAATGTATAATACTATTATAATTATTGCACCTTTGTTGTCATTATCTGTACTCGCCTCAGAAGTTCAATAAACAATATTTTAAAAGAAGAAAATTGCACAACTAACTTTAAAAGTTTAGAGCCAAAAATCAGAAACATACAGCTAAATATACAGTAGCTAATACCACATACCAGTCACTCTGAGGCTCATAGGAGACCATGTGTCTCTGCTCTGTTGAGAGTCTATCCTATGAGAGTGGGGGAGGGGTAGAGTAACAACATGGAGGGCAGTGTTGGGACACAATCCACAAGTCCACGTCCAATAAAAAAGACATATGCAGATATATAGTAACAAGCATCACAGATAATATTAAGCCCTGTCTTTCAATCTGCATAGATTATTTAATATTATAAACAGCTGATAGCACACGTGCATCTCGGAGTAAACAAAGCCTGTCTTGCTCTCTATGCGCTGCTGTTGGCGTCTATACATAACATGATGGCCTACTAATTAAACTCTCTTTGTGACACCACCTCTACTACCTTACACCCTAGGAGGTGGGCAGGCACCAGATCATGCCTCAACCCCTGTGGCTAGACATTACAAGGTCTATGGTGGTGTGGAGTCAGAGGCACCTTCCCTTTCACCTGCCATTGAAGCGAATATGGACAATGTACTGAGTCTGTTAGCAGTCATTCTCAATGAGGCTAAGAAGGTGGTGTGATGTATGGCCCATAAACAGAAACACTCCTGTGAGAAAAGCGTTAAAAACATGTCATCTTGTTTTTCTGAATCTCAACACAGTATAGAAACAACACTGACACTGGTGATGTTTAGGAGGTGCGGATCATGTGTTTGGAAAATGAACCCGGGTCATTTTGCATGTAATGATCATGCAAAGACATTTACTGGAACCATCATTGCCAAAGGGCTTGTAAGGCCAGGACAATGCCGTCATGGTATGTTTCTGGGAAAGCATGTAAATGAGCCGGAGCAGGGAGGTATAAAGGGATGGGATACTGTATATAAACTTCTAGAAGGAGCATAAACACACCACAGGGACGGAGGACAACAGCCAGCCTGGAGAAAGAAGAACACTTCCCAGTAGAATTCCTTTATTAGGATTAATAGTGCGAGTGGTGATCTACATACTCATTAGATTGGACCAATGGTGTCAAATTTCATAGGCCTTTTAAATTGATCTCAACAACTGCGAAATTCTCTCTCAGCCTCTCAGAAATGGACAAGAAATGGATTTCACTCTTCTTCCTTCTCTCAGGTGAGTGTGCCAGTGTACTTATTAGTTATAAGACATGCAGGAGTGTTTCTATATTATGTATTTCAGACGTTTCAGGTTGTTTCAGGTGGTTGACCCTTCTAGGCTACCGGTCTTGTGGTGCATATGTGGTGTCAAACACTTGCAGAAGTACCTTAGTGAGTAGTTTAGCTTGTATAGTTTGGATTTAGCATGGAAAATGGCTGTGAGGGTAACTGAAAGTTCTAAAAGCTTGGTGGATAAACTAAAGGCTGACTGCATATGTGTATTCCCCATGAACAAAACCATGTCTATCATTTTAACTATTATTGGGAGGAGAAATTATCGAATTAATGGGTAACTCTCGCGCCTGTAAAGGCACCATAAATGCTGAACACATTTTGGACTAGTATGTACTGGCATTTTGATCCCACCCTTTTCAGTGATGCCTTTCCTGGACAATACTATTGTGAGTTTCAGTTATATTCTTTTTCCTGTTCAAGAGATTTTTTGTCTGCTAAGTAGTCCTGCAGTTTTCAAGATATCAAGACAGTTCTGACTCCAGAATGTTCCATCTGATCTGGAATGGTGTCCTTGTGTGCAGATTTCTGCTCTGATCTACGGTTTTTATAAAAACTTTCAATTAAATTTTTTTTCCAAATACGAATGAATGGGGTGCAAAACTGCACATCCGTCTACTCTAACATAACTCATAACTCTGCTTGACCAACAGACACCATTTTGCATACACTATCTCAGGGTACACCCCCGAGCATGAATTAATTGTTGGTCTAACCTGCACTTGTCTGTTTGTCTTGTTTTTGTCATTCGTCTTTTATCCCATAAAGTCATATTTATTTTTGGCCCTGCCCAAACACTACTGCCACCAAACTGCATTGTGTCACACAAGGTGGGTTGAGTTGGTTGGTGGGTGAGAAATTAAACCCAGTTAAAACTAGTATTAACAATTTAAAAAAACTGAGTTATCCCCATTTTTTTAAAATGGGGATAACTTATTTTACCCAGCAACTCCAATAGAAAGTATATTTATTTAGTTAGTTACTGAGCTCTTTTGATAAGATAAGATAAGATAAGATAAGATAAGATAAGATAAGATAAGATAAGATAAGATAATCCTTTATTGATCCCACAGTGGGTAAATTTACAATGTTACAGCAGCACAGAGGAAAGAACAGAAGTGTCAGGAAATAAACAAATAATAAATAAAAAAAGAAATACAAAATAATAATATAAACAAAAAGTACAGAACATATAATAGTAGAAAATTATTGCACATAGTAGAAATAGAAATGGAATATTGAGTTTTGTATTGCACATAGTCAAAATGGACTAGTGTAGAAATAGACTACTGTAGAAATAGTCTACTGAGGAGAGCTGCTGTTATACAGTCTGATGGCCGGAGGGAAGGATCTGCTGTATCTGTATTCACACACCACAGGTGCAGCAGCCAGGCACTAATGGAGCTGCCCAGTGCTTCCAGAGAGTGGTACATGGGGTGGGACAGGTTCTTCAGCATGTGTTTAAACTTAGTCCTCATTCTCCTGTCCTCCACCACCTCCACTGGGTCAAGAGGACACCCCAGGACAGACCTGGACATCTTGATGATTTTGTTCAGTCTCTTCCGGTCAGCGGTGGAGATGCTGATGCCCCAGCAGACCACTCCATAAAAGATGGCTGATGCCAGCACAGCATCGAAGAAGGTTCTCGGTGGTGCCCCCTCCACTCCAAAGGACCTGAGTCTCCTCAGGAGGTGTAGTCTGCCATACCTCTTGCTTGATAGATACCCAAATCAAGCGAGAGGTATGGCATCATGAGATGCTGGCATTTCTGTTCTCCTGAAATGAAAAGCTACCTAAAGCCCTTCTGGTTCTCCTGTTCTTTACAGCTGCATGTGATCTGTGTGCCTACATTCCCCATCGGTATCACTTCATAAAAGTTACAAGGACCTGGACTGAAGCTCAGGCCTACTGTAGACAGACATACACTGATCTGGCCACCATCAACACCATGGAGGAGATGAAGAAGCTGACAGGAATCATAAAAGACCCATCTGCTAAGGTTTGGATCGGCCTAAAGAAGGTGACGTGGCGGTGGTCTCTGCAAGATGGAACGGTCTACAGAGAAGGACAAACATATAGCAACTGGATACCTGGAGAGCCAAGCAGTAGTGAACATGAGTATTGTGTAACTATTACTAAAATATCTAATTATCAAGGCTGGAATAATGATGGCTGTGGACAATTACATCCATTTGTGTGTTTTGAAGGTAAGAACTCCTGAGAAATTCCTGAGAACTAGCATTAATAGACACAAATAGAGCTTAAGACTTATATATATATGTGTGTGTTCCATAACATTTTCTGACCAAGCATACATAACTTATATTGCCAAAAGCATTCATTCCTTGGCTACAGACGTTAGCGAAAGAATGGGTCACTCTCGGGCAAGGAACAAAAAAATAAAGATCCCAACTTTGTGGGAACAGATTGGGGGATGATCCCTTCCTTTTCCAAATATGGCTACACAACAGTCCACCAAGCAAGGTCCATAAAGACATGGATGAGCGAGTTTGGTGTAAAAGAACTGGACTTCTGGCCTGCAAATAGTCCTGACCTCAACCTAATAGAACACCTTTGGGATGGATTAGAGCTAGACTGAGAGCCAGGCCTTCTTGTCCAACATCAGTGTCTGACCTCACCAATGTGCTTTCTGGAAGATTGTTCTAAATTTCACATAAACACATTCCCTAACCCTTTGTGAAAGCCTTCCCCAGAAGAGTTGAAGCTCTTATAGCTGCAATAGGGTGGGTCAACATCATATTAAAACATATGGATTAAGAATGGGCTCATGGCACTCAAGTTTCATATTTCATAGTGTGAAGGCAGGCAAGTCAATACTTTTGACACTGTCCCCACAAAGTTGGGAGCATGAAATGATCCAAAGTCTCTTGGTCCTGCTGAAGCATTAAGGGGCTGAGCCCAACTCCCTGAACAACAACCCCACACCCAGGACCACAACGCCCCCCCCCACCAAACTTTACAGTCAAACACAGTGCAGTCCAGACAAGTACCGTTCTCCTGGCCACCACCAAACCCAGACTCGTACATTATATTTGCAGATGGATGACGCCATGACTGGTCACTCCAGAGAACACATATCCACTGCTCTAGAGTCCAGTGGCCAGAGCTTTACACCACTGCATCCCGTTTTGCCCTGCCCTGCATGGACGGTACCATGCTTTTTCCCTAATTCACCTGAGCTCCTGAGAGTGACCCCATTTTTTCACTTGTCCCTAAATAAGCATTGTAAAACTAAGAAGCAGTCTAAAACAAGTGTGCTTGGCAATAGGAGGGGATTGGAACACCTGAGTTTAATGGTTTGGATGGGGGAGTAAATACGTTTGGTAATATAGTGTGCTTTAGACGTGAAGTACCTTCAAATCTAAAGAGGCGTACTACGGTGGACTCCCTCTAGTTCTGCCATGACCATAAAATATTTTGTAGATCCACAGCAGACCCACAGCAGGCTCACAGCCATTAATAGGGTCCTTTGAAATTTTATACCCACTGTTTTAATGTCTGCTTGTGTAGGAGGATAATGATAAAAAAAATAGACCCGGAACAGATTTAACAAAGTTGCTGTTGAACTTTTTCAGGATTTACAGGTAAATACATATTGATCAGTGAGCCAAAGAGTTGGTATGATGCTCAGAGCTACTGCAGAGAAAAACACACAGATCTGGCCAGTGTGAGGAACCAGACTGAAAACGATGAGATACAGGAAGCAGCCAGTGGAAAAACTATCTGGATTGGTCTGTACAATGACTCCTGGAAGTGGTCAGATCAGAGTAACTCCTCGTTCCGATACTGGCTCACTTATAGGCCAAATAATTTCGGAGCAATAAAGAGCTGTACTGTAATGGTAAAGATTGACGGGTGTTGCTGGAATAACGAGAACTGTGAAACAAACCAACCAATTATCTGTAATGAGAGTAAGTAGAATTGTAAAAAAAAAAAAAACAAATTGTGCAGTGTTACCTGATTAATTTCCCACATTGTTAATCAAGCAGTGATGCGAGTGAACCTAACTGTACACGTGTTGTGGGATGTAAAGTTCATGTACACATATACAGATCTCATCATGTACCATTAATGACCTTCAGGGAAAAACTCTACATACATATTGATTAATGAGAAGAAGACGTGGAGTGATGCTCGGAGCTACTGCAGAGAACACTATACCGACCTGGCCAGTGTGAGGAACCTGACTGAGAACCAGAAGATCTTTAATTTAGTACAAAAACAAAGCAGTGATAATGTTTGGATTGGCCTGTTTAAAGAGTCCTGGGAGTGGTCCGATCAGAGTACCTCCTTGTTTCGATACTGGGCGTCTACACAGCCTGACAATGCTGCTGGAACAGAGAACTGTACTGCAGTGTCTATGGCTGATCAGGGCCGATGGCATGATGTGAATGGCAACATTTCTCTTCCATTCGTCTGCCATGAGAGTGAGTCCCATCCCACTTCTGTAATTCCTGTTATATTTACTCTCTCTCTTTATTACCTTATATGGCTTATAGTGCAAGTTGTGTTACTGATTATGACTGAAACATACTGTGCTAGAAAGTACCAGAGGTTCTCCTTCTATCTCCAGATTATCTGATCCTAATCCAGCAGAACCTGACCTGGAGTGAAGCTCTGAGATACTGCAGGCTGAAGCATCTGGATCTGGTCTCGGTTCACTCTGAGGAGATCCAGCTCTGGGTGATGGAGGTGTCACAGAAAGCCTCCACTGAACATGTGTGGCTGGGTCTTCGTCACACCTGCACCCTCAGCTTCTGGTTCTGGGTGAGTGGAGAGTCCATCTGCTACCAGAACTGGGCTCCAGGTAACGGGACAGGAGAAGAGGACTGTGTGTCTGTAGAGAGAACTGGAGCAGTGCAGTCTGGAGGAGAGCAGCAGTGGGTCAGCCTGCCTGAGAACCAGAAACTCAACTTCATCTGCACCACCTATGAAGGTTAGTTATGGTTTTTGTGAGTGTCTGCTGTGGAACCAGATGCGTTTCATAGGCTTATCTTCTTCTTCTATTGTACGTGTAGATGAAGACTGAAAAGAAGCTGTGGTCCATCGTCTGTACTGAACATCACTGGATCCAGATTTTGGCCATGTCTGGCTGAAAAGATGATTATTCACTGGCTCTAGTGCTATAGAGAATTGAGATGGTAACAACACCAATATGTTTTATTTCCTTTCAGTCATTACTTTTCTTTTTATATTTTACTCTGAGCATTATTAAACTAATTATAGTTGGAAGTAATATTGGTGAGGGATTTTTCTGTAACCCAGTTATTCGTACAACAATTTCCAATTTAGACATCCTCAGCTACAAGACACTAACAAACTAGCTACAGTGAAGCGCAACTGATGATCATTATTCATCTTATTAAATGTGCTGTATATGATTTTATGTCAGATAGCTCTCTGTTCTGTACACACTGGGAAAATATGGTCTTGGTTCACAGATCTTGATCTGTAAATAGGAAATAATAAAATCGCTCAGCTAGAGCATCACAACACTGAATCCACTCATTCCAATCTTTTAAAGAGGAACTAGAAAGTTTGAGGTGAACAGGTAGGTTGAGGCACTAGCATGGAACTGCAACAAGAAGCTAATGTAGCCTGACTGAAGCACTGTTAAGGTGTATTGCTATGTTTGCTTGTGTACGACCTAATGTTAGTTAAATTAGATTAAAATCATGTTCCAGAATCATATACTGCACGTAGGTCTTGCTCTGGCTCCTGCAAATGCACTCCAATTCAGTGACTGGCACATAATGTGTTTTAATACAGTAAATAATTTACTTCCTGAAGCTCTTCTGTGGAGGTTACATATTTTTTTACAATTCGTGTAGCACTGGAATCTTGTTTTGCATATTTGATGAATAATTAATCTGTTTATTATAGACATTTGTTTGCTTTATAAACTATATCCATTTTATTTATGGTTCTCTGCAATTTGATACCCTTTATCTATGGCGTATGTACTCAGAACCCTGATATAATTTTGTTGAACTTGTTGAAAATCAGTCAATAATCATCTTGATGGTGATGGTTTTATTTAGGCCACTATTTTACTAAAAGGTCTATATTTACAGTATACCATGCTTGAATTGTGTGTATTGCTTATTGACTGTGTTTTACATTAAAATTTTTGGTTAAGCAATAAAGTTGCACCCAGTTTCTTTGTCACTATAGCAGAGGTAAAGTTTATATACTGCAGTGATAACAATTTATTAAATTACATATTAAAGCTGTGCACATTTAGACCCTGAAAGTTCACTGATTGTTGACTAAGCTCATTTGGTGTAAATCAGATATCTGACTGATCTTGTGTTGGGTGGTGTTGCTATCTTTCCTGCATACTCCTTTTGGATGGACTTTTGTTTGATATATCATGGGTGAATAGGGTCAATTGACTGAGCACATTTGTCTAACGTATGGTTTATAGGGTGAAACTATCTCTAGAGAAAAACCTTAAAATGCGAGTAGTATTGTTTTTATGAAACTGAAACAGTCTGAAAAAAAGGCCATTCATGTTTGCGGATAATGTGGAGGCACTGATAATTTGTTTGGAAAATCAAACTAACATTTTGCAGTTCTGCATCATGGAAAGAGCTTCATGCTTCCCCTTCACAAGAAAACTAAAACAAGGCTAGAAAACATGTAAATGAGACCTGAAATAAAGAAGGCACGTTCTACAGCCCGAAGGGTATTACCAAATACTCATAGTCATTTTTAGTGGCGAGGTAGTCTTCTAATTTTCAGCCCCTTTAATTTTGATGAGCTTATTGGCTCTATTATGTAGAATTTGATAATGGTGGCACTGTAGAGTAAAGTCCATAGGAAATCTTACAGAAGTACCTTCAGAAGTAGGTGAAATGGATGGGTGAATGAAACCTTGAGCTAGATCCTCCTGTACATATTTCTCCTTAGCACCTTCTTCTTGAGTAAGTAATTTAACTCAGTAGCAGTCATACTCCGTATATGGAGTAAGCTTGGTGGCATTCTTGATGCAAAATACCTCAACCAAATTAAAGTAGAAATTCAGAAGAGGAATCAATACAAACATTTGTATTTCAGGTCTGAACTGTAGTAGAATTCACAGACAGGGATGTTGTAAAGAGACAACAGGGAAGGCATGCCAGGATTTCCCACCAGCAGCAGGTTTTTAAGACCAACATACAATCAAACGAGGAACAGAATCAGCAGGGTAAGGCAAATGTCAAAACGAGAAGTACAAAAACAGGTCAAACCAGAAGTCAGCAATGTGATGACGGTAAGACCTCACAACAGGAGTAACAAACAGGAGCTCAGGTAGGAAATTCATTGGAGAGCCACAAAGAGTGCACTGAATCAGTACTCTGATGAGGAGCTCCTGGAAGATTGGCCAGGATAGGCTGACAGTGAACCAGTGACTGAATCATGTGATCTGAGGTGATTATGGGAAGTGTAGTTCAGGGAATCGGTAGCTAAAGGCGTGACTGTGTATAATACTCACTATCGAGACATCATTGGCATCACTGGAGGCAGCCACCAGGATGATCCTGAGGCATGGCCAGGTGTCTGGTCACTAAGGGGATGGGACAGTGTTGGTGGAGAAAGCTGAAACTCTCACAGGAGAAAAGTTCCAATAGCGTGTCATCTTGTTTTTATGAACCACAACACGTCTGTCTGAAACAGAAACCATGTCCATGTCTCTTGATGATGACGAGGCACTGATCATTTGTTTTGAAAATGAGCCCGGGTCATTTTGCATGTTTGCATCCTGGAAAGAGTTTGGATGTTTCCTCTTCACTTTCCAAAATTAAACTGCAACAAGGACGAGACTGTTTCTGTTTCGCACGCAAGCATGTAAATAAGCTGGAGGTGGGAAATATAGAGAGATATGATCCTGTATATGAGGATCATACGAGTCAAAGAGGAGCACAAACACACCACGACAGAGGTAAACAGCCACACCGGGAAAGAAGAAGCCTTTTTCAGTAGGATTCCTTGAGGACTGACATCTGTGGGGTGAGTAGGGATCTTCTAAATCAGTCTGTTTACGTGATAGTCAGTGGATGGTGTATTTATTACAGTGATCAAATTATTTTAAGATCGTAAATGTACACACCTGAACTGTGAAATTCTGTCTCAGTCTTTCAGAAATGGATCAGAAATGGACTTTCCTCTTCATGCTTCTCTCAGGTCAGTGTGCACAGCGTGTCTGTAGTAGATGATTGATTCTGATGTTGAACTAGAAACCAGTGAATATGTGTAGTAAGGTGTTTGTTCCTCACAGCTGTTTACTTCAGCCAGAGTTGGAGTTCATGCGTTTTAAGTATCTGTGGACTATGGTTTTAGGAAGTGTTCCGGATCCCATACACTCCCATTCCACTACAGAATCGGGTCTGTTTTTAATGAGGTGCGGTCTGGGGGTTTTGAGATCATGATTGGCCAGTGCTTGTTGTGGGTCTTGTGTCTTGCCTACAGAGATTCTCAGAAACTTTTAATGGTACTATGTAGTGTAAGTTTTTACTCCTTTATCTGAAAATAGTAATTGTTGAGTTGTTGCACTATTTGCTGAGGCAGTTTTCGCTAAGTGGTTGCGCCTTCCCACCTTTACTATGATTGGGTACTGACACTGGTTGTGAGAATCTTAGCTTTACACAGCTTTAGACTTTCATTTCTCCGGTCACATTGGTTTCAAAATGTGTTACTGGCATAAATTCAAAATGGGCGTATATTTTCCATAAACAACACAAATTTCTCAGTTTCGACATTTGATATGTTGTTTTTGAACTACATTCGTTTAAACATAGGGGTTAAATTGCTCTGTTTTCATTAGATTTTGTAGCATGTAATAAAACCACCACCCATCTTTTTGGTAAACGAGGCTGTAAGAGTCCCTCTGTTTCTCACGTTTCGTCCCAGTTGTGTTTTGCGGCGTATCTGCATACGTTCCTCATCGGTATCACTTCATAAATCAGAGTAAAACTTGGTCTGAAGCTCAGAGCTACTGCAGACATAACTACACTGACCTGGCCACCATCAACACCATGGAGGAGATGAAGAAGCTGAATGAAACTTTAACAGGCAAACTGGGTATGGTTCGGATTGGTCTAAGAAAGGTGACATGGCAGTGGTCTCTGCAAGACGGAACGATCTACAATGAAGGAACATCGTATACTAACTGGAAGAATGGAGGACCAAACAGTAATGGTGAAAAGAACTGTGTAGAGATGGACAAAGATGGAAAGTGGAATGATGAAGACTGCAGCAAGCAGAATCATTTTGTGTGTTTTGATGGTAAGAACTTGTAGTACATGTGACTAATTTACTGTAGTTGTGACATATACTTGTGTTGTCTGTGTCACATCCTGTCCTGTCCCTGTCTCTCTTTGGTTTTGTCTGTTTCTGTCTCATCATCTACATGTCCCTATCTTGCCATGTGCCATGTTATTTTTGCTCTAGCTCCTCCTGTCTCCTCACTCTTGTTATTCCCCTCCCCGTCTATAGTTGGTGGTGCTGCCCTTTCCCAGGTGTTCCTGGTCAGCCCTTGTGTATTTATACCCCTAGGTGTTCCCGAAGTGTTGCTTGTTTTGTCTCCCTGTCAGTTTTGTTGTTGCTGTTTGTTCTGTCGCTCTGTTTGACCTGTTGATCTGTTGTGACTTTAATTCTAGTAACTGCTTTTCATGTTCTTTCTTTATTTAGCTGTCTTTGTGGATTGCTTTTTCGTTCCTGATAATTTGGTTTTGACGTTAAACAATTTTACTTACACTTGCATTGAAAAAAACAGTGCATTGACTAGTATGTATTATTTACTCAGAGGTAACTAGCAGTGAGACTTTCCCTGCTGGTTATTACTGTGGCAGATTATATAGACTGGGTGTAAGAGTGTAAGACACACCTTCATCAGCTCTTTGCTATTCCCTTTACCATATGTATTCTAATAAAGTGCAGATAAATCTCAGCCAGACACAAAATAAGTCCCTTGTGACTGAAATGTACCTAATAGCATGTAGTTGGTGGATGCCCAAAAGCAGTCACTCCTTGAAGCCAATCATTAACATCTGCTTTGGAACCATTTTCACACATGGAATGAGACATTCCCTGCACTGTAGTTCCTCTTATCAATCTATGGATCCCATCAGGTAGTTATAGTCCCATCATCCTGCTGCAGCAGCCTGGTTGTTCTCCCACCTTGAACATGCTACCACCTTAAAAGGACCCTAAAAAGGAGACTTGTTTTTGTCTGGTGAGATTATTAAATGTCTTTAATGACTGACATCCAGGAATTCAACCTGCAGCAGACCTACAATACTCTTTTCATCTAACTGTAAAGTGTCATTCTGATTGGTTCCTGAAAAGGTCGCGGCCAAAACGCCAGAAACAGGGATGTGCTGTGTTGTGCAGGGTAACATGGATCTTACACAGCAATGTTTCATCCCAATAGGACATGTAATACCTGGAAAGGTAACAACCAGTGGTTTTTAACTGTAGCACCCAAAAGGCCAAGGCTGTATAGTGTCTGATCAAGGCTCTCCTACTGAACTGAATGTTTATCTTTTTTAGGAAAATGGATTTTCTGTTTGTGTATTTGTATTTTGCAAGATGACGCCTGATGTGTTTTTGGATGTGCTGTTCTGATGTTTTATATGCAGAATGAGGAAAACAATGCTTTTTAAACGTTATTGAAATTTACTGTTTTTAAACCATTCCAGGAGGGAAATAAAAATAAATACATACTGGATCAGTGACCCTCAAAGATCTGGAGTGATGCTGCAGAGCTTCCTGGCATGATAGAATCACACAGACCTGGCCAGTGTGTTGAAAACCAGCATGAGATGCGAGCAGATAAGAACCAAAGCCAGTGGAGGACCCCTTTCCCTGGATTGTTCCCTGTACAGAGACGCATGGACCTGGAAGTGGTTCTGGATCAGAGTAACTCCCTTATTCAGATACTGGAAGGAACACCAATCAATAAAGGAAAGAGAACTGTAACTACAATGGGTAAAAAGAAATGACAGGGGGTCGCTGGAATGAATGAGAAACTGTTAAAACACAAAGGTCCTTTTCATCTGTTATGCGAGTAAGTTATGGATGTGAGTGTGCCAGTGATTTTGCTTAGTTACCTTTTTAACTACCCTGCTTAATTTTCCCACGATTGTTAATCCAGAAAGTGATGTGGATTGAACCTTAAGCTGTTACAACGTGTTTTTTTTGGGATGTAAAAGTTTCATGTACACATAATACAGATCTCATCATGTATCATTAATTGAACTTCAGAGAACAACCTCTACAATACATAATTGATTTAATGAGGAGAAGACGTGGAAGTGAATGCTCGGAGCTACTGCAGACAAAACTTTTTTTTTTTACAATACGAAAAACTATAACCGACCTGGTCCCAGTGTGAGGAAAACCCTGACTGAGAACCGAAGATCTTTAATTTAGTACAAAAATCAAAGCAGTGATATGTTTTAGGATTGGTCTGATTAAAGAAACTCCTGGGTGGAGTGGTGGAGTGTCCGATCAGAGGTAGTTCCCTTGTGGTTCCGATATTGGGCATCTACACAGCTTGACAATTCCCGGTGGAACAGAGAACTGTACTGCAAGTGTCTATGGCCCTGATCAGCGGCCGATGGGCAATGATATGAAAAAAATGGCAACATCCCTCTTCCATTCGTTCCCTGCCCATGAAGAGTGAGTCCCCCCCCCCCATCCCACTTCTATAATTCATCTTATATTTACTCTCTCTGAATTGAATCACCTTCCTTACCTTTTATGGCTTATAGTGCAAGTTGTGTCACTGATTATGACTGAAACATACTGTGCCAGAAAAGTACCGGTGGTTCTCCTTCTACCTCCAGATAAGCTGATCCTGGTCCAGCAGAACCTGACCTGGAGTGAAGCTCTGAGATACTGCAAGGAGAACCATGTGGATCTGGTCTCGGTTCACTCTGAGGAGATCCAGTTCTGGGTGAAGAAGGTGTCATGGAATGCCTCCACTAAACATGTATGGCTGGGTCTCCGTCACACCTGCAAACTCAGCTTCTGGTTCTGGGTGAGCCTGAGACCCTTTTATCCTGCTACCAGAAACTGGGCCTCCAGGGGGTAACGGGACAGAAGCAGAGAAACTGTGGGTCCTGTAGAGAAGAACCGGAGCGGTTGCAGAGCATAGGGGGGGGGTGTGGGGGGGGGACAACAAGAAGTTGGAATTTCAGCCTGCCTCGAGGACCCAGAAACTCAACTTCATCTGCACCACCTATGAAGGTTAGTTGCCATTTTTGTGAGTTCTGCTGTGGAACCAGATGTGTTTCATAGACTTATCTTCTTCTTTTATTGTACGTGTAGATGAAGACTGAAATCCAGCTGTGGTCCATCGTCTGTACTGAACATCACTGGATCCAGATAGCGGCCATGTCTATGTTACATTCCGGTAATAAATTAGAAAACTGAAAAGATGCCTATTCACTGGCTCTAGTGCTAAAGAGAATTAAGACGGTACCCCACATACTGGAATATGTTTCATTTCCTTTTTATTATTATAATCTGTATATTAATTGTTTATCTATTAAGTTATTTATTATACCTCATCAGTAATTATTCGGTGGGGGGGGGGGGGGGGGGGGGTGGGGGATGGTTTTGTAACCCAGTTCATTTCCCACAAATCATTTGGCCAATTTAAACATCTTTACATTATATGATGTTAACCAAAACTATCTACAATTAAGGTCAACTGATCATCTTTTTAACTTATTAAAATGTGGCAGATATATGATTTTAAATGTCATATAGCTGTCTTTTTGCTGTAATACACTGGGGAACATAGTGTCTTGGTTTTCACAGACCCGGAATTCTGTAAACAGGAAATGAACATAAAAATGACTCAGGGTTATAGCATCACAACACTGGAATCCAATCAATCCAATCATTTAAAGAGGAACTGGAAAGTTTTTTGAGCTGGGATAGGGAGCCTGAGGCCAACCAGCATGGAGCTGGAACAAGAAAGCTAATGTAGCCTGACTGAAGCACTGTTTTAAGGTGGAACCTTTTGTAGGAGGAATTATTGCTATGTTTTTGCAGTGTATGTTAAATAGCAACTGGTTAAGCATAGCAGCAGCAACTGTACCACGAGTTCCCCTGCTAAGCAACCGACTGACCTAATGTAGTTTACATCACAACGATCACAGTTCGGGTTCCTTAATCTAAAGCTGCATCTTCAAGGTCTTGCTATGGCCTCCTGCAAATGCTATCTGCTGATTCATTAACTGGCACATAATGGTTTGTTAGCACAGTGAAATATATTTACTTCTGTCAGCGGCTCTTCTGTTGAGGTTACATTTTTTTACAAAGTTCTTTGAAGCACTGGACAATCTTGTTTTGCAATATTATCTGTGTATAATTAATTAATGTGTTTCAGTATAAGAACATGGTGTTTGCCGTTATAAAAAACTTTATCTAGTTTGTTTTCCTGTTCTCTCGTGCAAACATTGATTGTCTTTTATAAATTGGAGGTGCGTCCCCAGAACGCTGATTGATATAACTTTGTTGAATAATAATAATTCTTTTGATGGTGATGGAATGGCCTATCTTACTAATTTTTACAGTTGTATTATGTTTCCTTATGGTGGTGTATCATTTTACTTGACTGTGTTTTTACATTTAAATCCTTGGTTAAAGCAATAAAGCTGGTGAGGATTCTTGACACTTGCATGCCACTACGTTTGCCATTGATTGTCAGTTGTATAGCAGAAATAAGGTTTAAATACTACTGTAATCAAACCCCCCAAAAAAAAAAAAAAACATTAGAACTTTCAATACTAAAAGCTGTGCATGTTTTAACCCTTGATTGTCAAATTGTTTATGGAATGTTAATTGAGAATTATGTTGTTAGAAGCCACAAAACTTTGACTGTGTTATTGTTTTAAAAACCATTACAAACAGTGAATCCTTATGTTCAACAGTACATGAATTAAACACTTAAGCATTCTTTATGCTTCACATGACTAGTTTTGCAAGCTGCCCCCTCAGGTAGGGAATAGCTGGTTTTATCTTGGGTATGTAGTCATGCATCAGAGTTTTAAACCTAATACAGGCCGCTACAGGGGCCAGTGAGAGGAGCTCAGCAGTGGACTGATAGCCTATAGAGAAAGATGAGCCAGGAATGAGTTGTAGTAGTCAAGCCTTGAAATGACAAGAGGCTGGACTTGTACCAGAGGAATCTGCATGATTGAGCCAGGTTCACAATATGAGCTGAGAATGATCAATGGTCATTCAGAATCATCTACAGTCGGGTGATCAAGGACTTCCTGATTCCCTATTAACAGAAGTTAATTAACTGTATATGTGTTGGCAGGTGAGGTTTGACAGGTGAGTAAATACAGAAGGCCTGAAATAAGAAGGCGCGTTCTACAGCCCGAATGGCTTTACCACATATTCATACTCCCCCCTTTGTGGTGAGGGCAATCTTCAGTTTGTCATTCTTAACATCTGACAAGGTTATAAGCACTATGCAGATCTAATTTGGTGAAAATGGTGGCACCACACAGTTGTTCTAAGCCCACAGGCAGTACCTGCAAAAGTTGCTAAAACGTATAGGTGAATAAAACCTTGAGGTAGGGCCTCCTGTACATATTTCTCCATAGCAGCTTCTTCTGGTTGAGTAAGTAGTAAGTATCTGATTATTTGGCAACACAATGGCACAGTCGTCCTCTTTATGTTGAGGACGTTTGGTGATGTTCTTGAGCACAAAATCTCAAACAAACTAGAGTGGAAATCAAGAGGAGAAATCAATACAAGAGTTGAATTCAGTTCTTAACTATAGTAGAATTTAGACATAGAGAGTAAAGAGACAGCATGGAAAAGCATGCTAGGCTTTCTCTCTCTGAACATGAAATTAGAGGGTCATGTGTTTTAAGAAAAGTATAGTTAGTGGAGTCCAAAACAAAGAAACTAATTTCCATGTTCATCTTAACACTTTCCTTAGTGGGAGTGATGAGTCTCTGTCCATCCAGATCCTGATCAGCAGCAGAGAGTATAACCTGCAGGTTTATTCATGTTTATAAAACCAATAGACCATCATTTAATGAACAACATCAACAGGACAAGGGAAAACGTCAAAATGAGAAGTTCAACAGCAGGTCAAACCAGAATCTCAGGTAGCAAGATCATTAGAGAACACCAAAGAGGGCACAGAATCTGCATTCTGGTGAGGAGCTCCAGGAAGATTGGACAGGATAGGCTGACAGTGAACCTGTCACTGAATCATGTGATCTGAGTGGATTATGGGGAATGTAGTTCAGGGAATTGGTAGTGCACAGCTGAAGCTGAAACTCTCACTGATGAACAGTGTAAACAAGTGAGTCATCTTGTTTTTATGAAACATCAACACAGTCTGAAAATGAAACCATGTCTATTCATGTTTGATGATGATGACAAGGTTCAGAGTTATTGTTTTGAAAAGCAACCTGGGTCATTTTGCATGTTCGGATCATGCAAAGAGTGTCAGTGTTCCTCTTTTCTTTCCAAAGAATAACTGGAACAAAGACGAGACTATTGTGACATTTCTCACGAAAGCATGTAAATGAGTTGGAGCTGGCAGATATAACGAGATGGAATACTACATACAACCATAATACGAGGCAAAGACGAGCACGAACACATCACGACGGAGGTAAACAGCCACACCGGGAAAGAAGAAGCCATAGGATTCTTGAGCACTGAGATCTGTAAAGTGAGTACTTCTAAATCAGTCTGTTACTTGATAGTCTTTTACTTAATATCTTAAAGGTACACACCTGAACCGTGAAATTCTGTCTCAGCCTTTCAGAAATGGATCAGAAATGGACTTCACTCTTCTTCCTTCTCTCAGGTCAGTGTGCATAGCGTCTCTAGTACATGACTGACTCATTCTGATGTTGAACTAGAAACCAGTGAATATGTGTAGTAAGGTGTTTGTTTCCCACAGCTGTGTACTTCAGCCAGTGTTTATGGGTTCTTGCTGGTGGAGACTTGTTCTAAGGGGGTTTATCAGAATGCCCATGTTGTATAGGTCCAAGCTTCTGCTGCACTGGCTCTCATTCCAAAAAGATGACTCAATTGTCATTCCACTGCTCTTGCAATATGCTAGAGAACAGGAAATGGCTGATTGATTAAGTGTTCTGTAAACCAGAACTAGCAGGTGGACCTCTTAGGTCATCCAGGGCTTCAGGTTGGGTTTGTACACCAGTTGGCTGGAGGCGCTGTTTCTGTCATGACACTGTATTGTATGGTTCGTTAGCTCAATAGCTGAGTTTGGACAGACAAATTTAGCCAGGTTTCAGTAATGTGCAGAATGCAGCTGTCCTTGGCGATGTTATTTGTTGCCATCTGAAGTAGTTGTTCATCCATCTTGTTGTCGAGTCATCCTGTGATAGAGAAACAATCCTCCAAAGTGGTGGTTTATGTGGTTGTTTCCATAGCTCCGCTAGCACACCAGCTCGGCAGACTCGTATTTGTTTTTTCTCCCTTCTCTGCCGTTACCTCCTTCGTGTGGGGATAGTAATCCACGGTGCACCTGGACTCCTTGCCATGTCTGCCAGTATATCGTGCTAGTATTAAAACTCTGCTGTGATGCTTTTCTAGCACAAAACTGTTTTTTGGAGATCATCCCAGCTTGCCGGTAGGTTTTTATTGCCCAACAGAAAGTAGTAAAGATGAATGACAAAACTTACAGAAACAACAAAAGAGTGCACCAAGACCACTGTGCTGCTGCATCTGTGCATGCCGTCGCTTGCGTACAGAGATTCTCTGGATTTTCGGAGTCTTTTAATGGTATTATGTAACGCAGATAAAGATCCTCGCCAAGGTTTTTACTTCTTTACATTAAAAAAGTGATTGTTGAGTTGTTGCAGTATTTGCTGGTGTAGCCTTTCACTGAGGGGTTACACCCCACCAATTTTGTTCCCGATCATAGCCCTGACATTGCCAGTTGAACTAACTGATTGTGAGATGTTCACCCGGTGTTAAACAACTTTTCTAGACTTATTTCTCCTGTATTTGAAATGTGCTGCTGGCATAAAGTTCAAAACAGGCATACACTTTTCAAAAACAAAAACTGCATTTGTACTCTTTTCCTTTAAGTAGAGGGCATAAATAGTTTTCACATCATTGCGTTTTGTTTTTATTACATTTTGTAGCATGTAATAAAACCACCACCCAACTTTTTTGTAAAGGAGGCTGTAAGAGTCCCCCTCTTTCTCACATTCTTCCCAGCTGTCTGTGGTGTATCTGCTTATGTTCCTCATCGGTATCACTTTATAAATCAGAGTAAAAATTGGTCTGAAGCTCAGAGCTACTGCAGACAGAAATACACAGACCTGGCCACCATCAACACCATGGAGGAGATGAGGAGGCTGAATGAAACTGTAACAGACAAATCGGGTATGGTTTGGATTGGTCTAAGAAATGTGACATGGCAGTGGTCTCTGCAAGATGGAACGATCTACAATGAAGGAACATCGTATAAGAACTGGAAGAATGGAAAACTGAACAGTAATGGTAAAAAGAACTGTGTAGAGATGGACAAAGATGGAGAGTGGAATGATGAAGACTGCAGCAGGGACCAGAATCATTTTGTGTGTTTTGAAGGTAAGAACTTAGAAACGTACATGTGACTGTAATTGACTGTAGGTGTTTGCTATACTTGTGTTGTCTGTGTCACATCCTGTCCTGTCCTGCCTTTGTCTCTCTTTGGAATTGTCTGTTTCTGTCATCATCTACATGTGCCTCTCTTCTTGTTGGCCATGTGCTTCAGTTTATATTGGTTGTAGCTCCTCATACCCTTCCCTGTCCATAGTTGGTGGCTCCACCTCTTCCTGGATGTTCCTGATCAGCCTTTGTGTATTTACACCCCTAGGTGCTCCCTTAGTGTTACTGGTTTTGTCTCCCTGTTGGTTCTACTATCACTCTGTTTGTGCTGTTTGTCTGTTTGTGACTTTTATTTTAGTAACTTGGTTTTTCATGTTCTTTCTTTATTTAGTTGTGTTTGTGGATTGTGTTTCCTGTTATTTTGGATTTTACGTTAAACAGCCTCACATACACTTGCATCCAGTGCATTGTCTAGTATATATTATTTAGTAATAACCTTTGTCCTCATAAGAATTTCCCTGCTGGTTATCACTGTGCTGGATTATATAGACTGGCTCTAAGAGTGTAGGACAGTGTTAAGTATTCCAGTGGTGTTCAATCAGATAGATTTTATTTGCTTACAGCAAACCCGATGGCTTTTTCGGGGGTTAGTGTAACCTGGTGCACATGTAAATCAGCTCTTGCTATTCCTTTTACAGATTGTGTTTAAATTAAGATTACCCCCCTGTGTCTGAAGTCAATTCAAGTAGTTTTATTGTCATTTCAAAACCATATACAGTGGTGTAAAGTACACAGGTTAAAACACGAAAAAAACGTTCCTCCAGAAGCAAGGTGCTACATAACAGACCTAATAGTGTGTAACACCTCTATGAGCAGCAGTAACAGCTGTGACTGGATTTAGTATGGACTGGACACGTTTCTGGATGTAGGCAACATTAGTGTTCAGACACTCTAACAAACACATTAAAAAACTGGTCAGTTGGTCCAGATTTGGTAGATGCGTTCCCTGGCACAATTCTCAGGAGAACTTCCTTTTTTTCTTTATTTCCTGTAGACTGGGATTTTATCCACTACTGGTAGACACGTATGACTGTACTCCTCCATACACCTGCAGATTTAGCTACTTCCTTCACACTATGATGTTTGGCACGCCCAAATTTAGCCAATCATTACCATCTGCTTTAGAACCATTTTCCACACAAGGAATGAGACATTCACTGTCCTGTCTACCTGTGTACGTGCATAATGAGGAACAATGCATTTAAAATGTGTTGAGAAATTTTACTGTTGAAATCTTTCAGGAAGAAATACAAATAAATACATAGTGATTAGTGACTCAAAGAGCTGGTATGATGCTCAGAGCTACTGCAGAGAGAAACACACAGACCTGGCCAGTGTGAGGAACCAGGCTGACAATGAGCAGATAAAGAAAGCAGTCAGTGGAAAAACAGTCTGGATTGGTCTGTACAGAGACCCCTGGAAGTGGTCTGATCAGAGTAACACCTTATTCAGATACTGGCAGAAAAACCAGTCAGATAACACTGGACGAATAGAGAACTGTACTACAATGGTAAAGAATGGCGAGGGTCACTGGAATGATGAGAAGTGTGACACACAGAGACCTTTCATCTGTTATGAGAGTAAGTTGAATGTTGAGTGTGCAGTGATTTACCTGTTAACTTTAACTACCTGCTTAATTTCCCACATTGTTAATCAAGCAGTGATGCGAGTGAACCTAGCTGTACACGTGTTGTGGGATGTAAAATTCATGTACACATATACAGATCTCATCATGTATCATTAATGACCTTCAGGGATAAACTCTACATACATATTGATTAAAGAGGGGAAGACGTGGAGTGATGCTCGGAGCTACTGCAGACATAACTACACTGACCTGGCCAGTGTGAGGAACCTGACTGAGAACCAGAAGATCTTTAATTTAGTACAAAATCAAAGCAGTGATAATGTTTGGATTGGCCTGATTAAAGACTCCTGGGAGTGGTCTGATCAGAGTTCCTCCTTGTTCCGATACTGGGCGTCTACACAGCCTGACAATTCCGGTGGAACAGAGAACTGTACTGCAGTGTCTATGGCTGATCAGGGCAGATGGCATGATGTGAATGGTAACATACTGCATCCATTCGTCTGTCATGAGAGTGAGTCCCATCCCACTTCTGTAATTCCTGTTATATTTACTCTCTCTGAACTGAATTACCTTATATGGCTTATAGTGCAACTTGTGTCACTGATTATGACTGAAACACACTGTGCCAGGAAAGTACCAGAGGTTCTCCTCCTATCTCCAGATAAGCTGATCCTGATCCAGCAGAACCTGACCTGGAGAGAAGCTCTGAGATACTGCAGGGAGAATCATGTAGATCTGGTCTCGGTTCACTCTGAGGAGATCCAGTTCTGGGTGAAGAAGGTGTCATGGGCGGTCTCCACTAAACATGTATGGCTGGGTCTGCGTCACACCTGCAAACTCAGCTTCTGGTTCTGGGTGAGCGGAGACTTTATCTGTTACCAGAACTGGGCTGCAGGTAACGGGACAGAAGGAGAAAACTGTGGGTCTGTAGAGAGAACTGGAGCAGTGCAGAGCAGAGGACAACAGAAGTGGGTCAGCCTGCCTGAGGACCAGAAACTCAACTTCATCTGCACCACCTATGAAGGTTAGTTGCCATTTTTGTGAATTCTGCTGTGGAACCAGATGCGTTTCATGGACTTATTTTCTTCTATTGTACGTGTAGATGAAGACTGAAAACCAGCTGTGGTCCATCGTCTGTACTCAACATCACTGGATCCAGATAGCGGCCATGGCTATATTACGTTCCGGTAATAATTCTGAAAACTTAAAAGATGCCTATTCACTGGCTCTAGTGCAAAATAGTATTGAGATGGTAACAGACTGATATGTTTTATTTCCTTTTAATTATTATATATCTGTCTTAATGTTTAACTTATTAGAGCTTATTATACTCATCAGTAATATTGGTGGTGGATGGTTTTGTGACGCAGTAATTACCACCATCATTTTCAATCTATGATGCTAACAAACTAGCTACAATGAATGTCAACTGATGATCGTATTTCATCATATTAAATGTGCTGTATATGATTTTATGTCAGATAGCTCTCTGTTCTGTACACACTGGGAAAATATGGTCTTGGTTCACAGACCTGGATCAGTAAATAGGAAATGATAAAATGACTAGATAGAGCATCACAACACTGAATCCACTCAATCAATCATTTAAAGTGAAACTTGAAAGTTTGAGCTGGATAGGTAGTCTGAGGCACCAGCATGGAGCTGGAACAAGAAGCTAATGTAGCCTGACTGAAGCACTGTTAAGGTGGAACATTTGGTAGGAGGAAGTATTGCTATGTTTGCTAGTGTATGCGATAGCAACTGGTTAGCATAGCAGCAGCAACTGTACCACGAGTCTGCTAAACCACGACTGACCTAATGTTAGTTAAAATCAAATCACAGTTGTGTTCCAGAATCTAAAGCTGCATCTTCAAGGTCTTGCTATGGCTCCTGCAAATGCTCTCTAATTCAGTAACTGGCACATAATGGGTTTTAATACAGTAAAATATTTACGTCTGGAAAATCTTCTGTTGAGGTTACATTTTTTACAAGTCTTGTAGCACTGGAATCTTGTTTTGCATATTATCTGTGTATAATTAAGTAATGTGTTAAGTGTAGACATGTGTTTGCCTTATAAACCTTATCTAGTTTATTTCCTGTTCTCTGCTATATGATGTCTTTTATAAATGGAGTGAGTACCCAGAATGCTGATATAACTTTGTTGATAATAATAATTCTTTTGATGGTGATGGTTTTATTGAGGCCACTATCTTACTATTTTTACAGTGTATTATGTTTCTGTGGTGTGTATCATTTATTGACTGTGTTTTACATTTAAATTCTTGGTTAAGCAATAAAGCTGGTGAGGATCTTGACACTGCATGCCACTACATTGCATTATTGTCAGTATAGCAGAGTTAAGGTTTAAATACTACAGTGATCACAATAGAAACTTCATATTAAAGCTGTGCATGTTTAAACCCTGATTGTCGAATGTTTATGGAATGTTAATTGAGTATATATTGGTAGAAGCCAAACCTCTGACTGTTTTTGTTTAGAAATCCATTACACAGTGATCCTTGATGTTCAACAGTAATGAACTACACTTAAGCATTCTTTATGCTTCACATGACTAGTTCAAGCTGCCATCAGGTAGGGAATAGCTATTTGATATTGGGTATGTAGTCATGCATCAGAGTTTTAAACCTAATACAGCCCACTATAGGGCCCAGTGAGAGGAGCTCAGCAGTGGACTGATAGCCTATAGAGAAAGATGAGCCAGGAGCGAGTGGTAGGAGTCAAGCCTTGACATGACAAAAGGCTGGACTTGTACTGGAGGAATCTGCATGATTGAGCCAGGTTCACAACATGAGCTGAGAATGATCAATGTTCACCCAGAATCACACCATCTTCAGTCGGGTGATCAAGGACTTCCTGATTCCCAATTAACAGCACACCAGCTGTATATGTGTTGGCAGGTGAGGTTTGACAGGTGAGTAAATACAGAAGGCCTGAAAATAAAAAGGGCGCGTTCTACAGCCCGAATGGCTTTACCACATATTCATACTGCCCTTTTGTGGTGAGGGCAATCTTCAGTTTTTCATTCTTAAAATCTGACAAGGTTATAGGCACTATGCAGATCTAATTTGGTGAAAATATTGGCACCACACAAAAGTTCTAAGGCCACAGGCAGTCTTGCAGAAGGACCTGCAAAAGTAGCTAAAAGAATGGGTGAATAAAACCTTGAGGTAGAGTCTCCTGTACATATGTCGCCATAGCAGCTGTATAGTAGTAGTAAAAACTATAGTTTAGTGACATTCTTGATGCTCAACCAAACTCAACCAAACAAGAGCACAAATCAAGAGGAGGAACCAATAAATGAGTTTGTATCTCACTTCTCAACTTTGGTAGAATTTACAAACATGGTGGGAAAAGAGACAACCGGCAAAGCATGCCAGGATTTCTCTCTATGATAACGAAATTAGAGGGTCATGTGTTTCAACCAGGTTGAACGTAAAACCAGAGTACAGTCAGTGGAGTCCAAAACAAAGAAACTAATTTCCACGTTCATCTTAAGAAGTTCTGTAGTGTGAGTAATGAGTCCCTGTCCAACCGGATCCCCATCAGCAGCAGAGAGTATAATCTACAGGTTAATTTATGTTCATAAGCCCAACATACAATCAAATGAGGAACAGAATCAATAGGCGAACGTCAAAACAAGAAGTACAAAAACAGGTCAAACCAGAAATGAGCACTGGGAAAGAAAAGCTCAGTGGGCTTTAAGAGTGACGGGAAGACTTCACAACAGGAGTAACAAACAGGAGCTCAGGTAGCAAGATCATTGGAGAGCCACGAAGAGAGCACTGAATCATTACTCTGGTGAGGAGCTCCTGGAAGATTGGCCAGGTTAGGCTGACAGTAACCCAGTGACTGAAATATGTGATCTGAGGGGATTATGGGAAATGTAGTTCAGGGAATCGGTAGTGCACAGCTGAAGGCGTGACAGTGTATTACACTCACTGTAGAGACACCACTGGAGGCAGGCCACGGGTGATACTGAGGCATGACCTGGTCCCTGGTCACTAAGGGGATGGGACAGTGTTGGTGGAGGGAGCTGAAACTCTCACTGGAGAAAAGCGCTAAAAGCATGTCATCTTGTTTTTATGAGCCACAACACGTCTGTCTGAAACAGAAACCATGTCCATATCTCTTGATGATGACGAGGCACTGATCATTTGTTTTAAAAAAACAACCCGGGTCAGTTTGCATGTTTGCATCCTGGAAAGAGTTTGGATGTTTCCTCCTCACTTTCCAAAAATAAACCTGCAACAAGGACGTTTTGTTTTTGTTTTGTTTGCCTACACGCATGTAAATGAGCTGGAGGTGGGAAATATAGAGAGATATGATCCTGTATATGAGGATCATACGAGTCAAAGAGGAGCACAAACACATCACGACGGAGGTAAACAGCCACACCGGGAAAAAAGAAGCCATTTCAGTAGGATTCCTTGAGGACTGACATCTGTAGGGTGAGTAGGGATCTTCTAAATCAGTCTGTTTACATGATAGTCAGTGGATGGTGTATTTATTACAGTGATCAAATTATATTAAGATCTTAAAGGTACACACCTGAACTGTGAAATTCTGTCTCAGCCTTTCAGAAATGGATCAGAAATGGACTTTCCTCTTCATCCTTCTCTCAGGTCAGTGTGCACAGCGTGTCTGTAGTAGATGGTTGATTCTGATGTTGAACTACAAACCAGTGAATATGTGTAGTAAGGTGTTTGTTCCTCACAGCTGTTTACTTCAGCCAGAGTTTGAGTTTATGCGTCACTTGTAAGAGATTCATATGTGTTTCTTTATCATATGCTGCAGGCATGAGTGTTTTTAGTGCCTAAGTAAATAGAAGGTGTATGTGAATGCACCACGCCTTAGGTTCTCTATTCATTTGTTTAGAATGGGGTTCTAAGCCTGGCAAAGGGACCTGCTTGAGGGTGGAGACTTGCTCTAAGGGAGTATAATCAGAATGTCCTTGCTGATCTGCTGCACTGGCTGAGGCTCTCATATGAACAGATCTTGGCTCTGTACCCACATCCTTCAAACCTCCAGCATCATTACAGACCCAAAACCTTAGAATTACTGAACCTAATGACTACATGCTAATAGTCATGGCTTCTATGAGATTTCCTATGCGGGGTCCCCTGTAGTTTGAATGCACAGCTAACATGTCTTGTGATGATCCAGTCACCATGGCCCTTCACCTCATGCTACAGTATTTTGATAGACCTGGAACCAGCCTTAGGGATCTGTTTGTGGACTTGGCAAAGCTTGGCATTCAGAAACATAGTGCCAGAGCTGCTCCAGGTCCAGCCGCCCAGCTCTCTGTGCTAGTTCCCATCTGCTGGTGGATTTCAGATTTCCTGACAAACCACAGAAAAGACACTCTGACTCATAAGCCACCTATGCCTTTGACCCTGATATCATCATAGACGCTGGCTTTTGTGTTCTTATAACATGTCAGAGGGGTCCATCTCCTCTTTAGAACCGAAGGATGGGGCATTCCATGATTCCCAAAAAGAATTAAACATGTTGATTGGTCAGAACACAGGGACCCTCCTTCAACTTCACCTAAAATCCATTTTAAATGAGCTTGATTTGTTGAGTTGTTTACAGTATTTACTGGTGCCAGTTTTTCAAAAATGGGTGTATATTCTTCATAAACAATGAATATTTTTTTGGTTTCAACATTTTGTATGTTGTATTTGTACTATTTTCATTTAAATGTAGGGGATAAATAGTAGCATGTAAAATAGTAGCATGCAACACTACCACCAATTTTTCTTGGAAACGAGGCTGTAAGAATCCCCCTCTTTCTCATGTTCTTCCCAGCTGTCTGCGGTGTATCTGCATACGTTCCTCATCGGTATCACTTTATAAATCAGCGTAAAACTTGGTCTGAAGCTCAGAGCTACTGCAGACAGACCTACACTGACCTGGTCACCATCAACACCATGGAGGAGATGAGGAAGTTGAGTGAAACTGTACCAGACAAACTGGGTATGGTTTGGATTGGTCTAAGAAATGTGACATGGCAGTGGTCTCTGCAAGATGGAACGATCTACAAAGAGGGAACATCGTATAAGAACTGGAATAATGGAGAACCAAACAGTAATGGTAAAAAGAACTGTGTAGAGATGGACAAAGATGGAAAGTGGAATGACGAAGACTGCAGCAAACAGAATCATTTTGTGTGTTTTGAAGGTAAGAACTTAGAAACGTACATGTGACTGCAATTGACTGTAGGTGTTTGTTATACTTGTGTTGTTCGTGTCACATCCCGTCCTGTCCTGCCTTTGTCTCTCTTTGATTTTGTCTGTTTCTGTCTCGTCATCTACATCTAGCTCTGTTTTTGTCTGCCTGGTGTTTTAGTTTATTTTTGTTCTAGCTCCTCCTGTCTCTGCCCTCTAGGCACACCCCTCACCTGTCCACAGTTGGTGGCCCTGCCCCTTCCTGGGTGTTCCTTGTCAGCCTTTGTGTATTTATACCCCTAGGTGTTCCCTTGGTGTTGCTTGTTTTGTCTCCCTGTTGGTTTTGCTCTTGCTCTGTTTGTGCTGTTGGTCTGTTTCTGTAAACTTTCACTTGCCTCTTGCCTTCTCGTATCTCTCCCCGTGTTAGTCTCTTAACTAGGATTATTGGGTTCTAATGGAAGTGAATGTGCAGGAAAAATTAGGTTTAGATTTCTGTAAAACAGAACGTATTTTAAATTAAATACTGCTTCCAAATAAATACTGCAGGAAAGCCTACACTGTCCAATCATGACAAAAATAGTAACTATGCAATACGAACTGCTGAAGAGAACAACAGATATTTTTACTAAATGGAATATTGGAAAGGAATATTAGAAATTTAATGAATAGCTACTTTTCCTGAAATTGCTTTAACCTGGTATTTTTTCCTCATGAAACATTCTGAGGAAACTATGGTGTGTATTTGAATGTAGCTAAGCTGACTACTTTCCTGATTAGCTTAGCCTGTTGCAGACTCTTTGCCTCTTTGCTTTTCCATCTATCAGTTCTAATTTAATAATATGCAAATGAAGCTCACCGGACGAAAACATCCACTGTGACTGAAACAGACCCAATAGTGTGTAGAACCTCCACCAGCACCAGTAACAGCTGTGACTGGACTGGGCTTGGACAGGACAAGTTTCTGGATGTAGCCGAATCAATGTTCAGTTACTCTTACACCGTAGAATTAGTCAGTAAGACCAGATTTGGTGGATGCCTACCATGGCCTAATTTTGGGGAGAATTCCCTGTAGACTGGGATTTTAGCCACTGATGGTAGACCCATATGACATTTCTAACACCTGTAGATTCAGTTACTTCCTTCACACTGTGGTCTTTGGCCATGCCCAAATGCAGCCACTGCTTTTAGCCAATCATTAACATCTGCTGATAAACTTTCTGTGCAGTGTAGCACCTCTTCTTGATCCATGGATCCCATCACTCACAACCTGCAGGGATTTACAGTCCCATCATCCTCATACAGGAGCCTAAAAGCACTATAACCTTAAACACGCAATGTGACTTGTTTATTAGTCCCATGAGCTTATGAAAAATTCAAGAGTTCCACCTGCAGCAAAACTACAATCCTCTTAACTATAGAGTGACATTTTGATGAAAATGAGCTGCACACTGCTAGAAAATGATGTGCTGTTCAGGTACAGTTTCTACACATCAATATTCAGCCAATGGAAATGTACCTGGAAAGGTACAACAGGGGTTTTAACTGTAGCACCCAAAGTATCCACTGCCAGACACTTAGCCAATACAGGGAAATGCTGTATGTGTGATCAAGGCTCCTACTGAACTGGAATGTTTGTATTTTTAGGAATGAGTTCTGTTTGTATTTGTATTTGCAAGATGACCCTGATGTGTTTGGATGTGCTGTCTGATGTTTATGTGCAGAACGGGGAACAATGCTTTTAAACTTTATTGACAAATTTACTGTTTAAATCTTTCAGGAGGAAATACAAATAAATATATGCTGATCAGTGACTCAATGAACTGGAGTGATGCTCAGAGCTACTGCAGAGAGAAACACACAGACCTGGCCAGTGTGAGGAACCAGCCTGAGAATGATATGATAAAGAAAGCAGCCAGTGGAGGAACAGTCTGGATTGGTCTGTACAGAAACTCCTGGGAGTGGTCTGATCGGAGTAGCTCCTTGTTCCGATACTGGGCGCCTACACAGCCTGACAATGCCGGTGAGAACTGTACTGCAGTGTTTATGGCTGATCAGGGCCGATGGCATGATGTGAATGGCAACATCCCTCTTCCATTCGTCTGCCATGAGAGTGAGTCCCATCCCACTTCTGTAGTTCCTGTTATATTTACTCTCTCTGAACTGAATCACCTTTCCTACCTTATATGGCTTATAGTGCAAGTTGTGTCACTGATTATGATTGAACCATACTGTGTCAGGAAAGTACCGGCAGTTCTCCTTCTATCTCCAGATAAGCTGATCCTGATCCAGCAGAACCTGACCTGGAGAGAAGCTCTGTGGTACTGCAGGGAGAAGCATCTGGATCTGGTCTCGGTTCACTCTGAGGAGATCCAGTTCTGGGTGATGGAGGTGTCACAGAAAGCCTCCACTGAACATGTGTGGCTGGGACTCCGTCACACTTGTGCTCAGGGTCTCTGGTACTGGGTGAGTGGGTTTTCCATCTGCTTCCAGAACTGGGCTCCAGGTAATGGGACAGGAGGAGAAGACTGTTGGTCAGAAGAGAGAACCGGAGCGGTGCAGTATGGTGGAGAACAGCAGTGGGTCAGCCTGCCTGAGAACCAGAAGCTCAACTTCATCTGCACCACCTATGAAGACTAGTTGTTGTTTTGTAAGTGCCTGCATTATCAATCTGTTTTAACTCTGAGGATTATTTATCTGCTTATAGGTAGAAGTAATATTGGTGGTGGGTTGTTTTGTATCCCAGTTATTTCCACTATCATTTCCAGTTTACACATCACAAGGTCAACTGATGATCATTTTTCAGCTTATTGAACGTGCAGTTTATGATTTTATATTAGCTGTCTGCTCTGTAAACACTGGGAAAATTGCTATGTTTGCTAGTGTATGTGATAGCAACTGGTTAGCATAGCAGCAGCAACTTTACCATGAGTCTGCTAAACCATGACTGACCTAATGTTAGTTACATCACATCACAGTCGTGTTCCAGAATCTAAAGCTGCATCTTCAAGGTCTTGCTATGGCTCCTGCAAATCCTCTCTGATTCAGTAACTGGCACATAATGGGTTTTAATACAGGGAAATATTTACTTCTGGAAGCTCTTCTTTGGAGGTTATATTTTTTACAAGTCTTGTAGCAGTGGAATCTCACTCTGCATATTATCTGATGAATAATTAATGTGTTTATTATAGATGTGTGTTGGCTTTATAAACGTTATCCAGTTTATTTACTGTTCTCTGCAATTTGATGTCCTTTATCTAAGAAGCTTGTACACTGAAAACTGATAACTTTTCTGAACTTGTTAAAATAACAACAATAATAATAATCATGTTGGTGAAGGTTTTACTTTTTTGTGTTTTAATTAATGTTTGTGTTTTAAATGATTACTTTCCTGTTAAACAATAAAGTTGGTGACGGTCTTGGCACTGAATCTTGCTAATGGTTTTAATGGTTTTGGACAAGCAATTCAAAACTTTTTTTTACCTGGGACATCTGGGAATGACCACATGGCCATCCAGAATCACACCATCTTCAGTCGGGGTAATCAAGGACTTCCCAATTCCCAATTAACAGCACACCTGACATAAGTGGCCTTTAACAGGGCTGCTCCACATGATTGTAGTTTGACCTGTGAGCGCCATCCCTGTGCCACCACACAGTTGTTCTAAGGCCAGAGGAAGCCTTCCAGAAGTTCATGCAGAAGTAGGTGAAATGGATGGGTGAATAAAACCTTGAGCTAGAGTCTCCTGTACATATGTCGCCATAGCAGCTGTACATAGTAGTAACTATAGTTTGGTGACATTCTTGATGCAAAAAAACTCAACCAAACAAGAGCACAAATCAAGAGGAGGAACCAATAAATGAGTTTGTATCTCACTTCTCAACTTTGGTAGAATTTACAAACATGGCGGGTAAAGAGACAACCGGGAAAGCATGCCAGGATTTCTCTCTCTGATAAAGAAATTAGAGGGTCATGTGTTTTAACCAGGGTGGATGTAAAACCAGAGTACAGTCAGTGGAGTCCAAAACAGTGAAATTAATTTCCACCTTCATCTTAACAAGTTCCATAGTGAGAGTGATGAGTCCCTGTCCAACCGGATCCGCATCAGCAGCAGACAGTATAAACTACAGGTATATTATTGTTCATAAGCCCAACATACAATCAAATGAGGAACAGAATCAACAGGGCAAGGCAAACGCCAAAACAAAAAGTACAAAAACAGGTCAAACCAGAAATCAGCACTGGGAGAGAAAGCTCAGTGGGCTTTAAGAATGACGGGAAGACTTCACAACAGGAGTAACAAACAGGAGCTCAGGTAGCAAGATCATTGGAGAGCCACAAAGAGAGCACTGAATCATTTCTCTGGTGAGGAGCTCCTGGAAGATTGGCCAGGATAGGCTGACAGTGAACCGGTGACTGAATCATGTGATCTGAGGGGATTTTGTAGTTCAGGGAATCGGTAGTACATAGGTGTGACAATGTATTACACTCACTAGGAGGCAGCCACCAGGGTGAAAATGAGGTATGACCTGGTGCCTGGTCACTAAGGGGATGGGACAGTGTTGGTGGAGGGAGCTGAAACTCTCACTGGGAAAAGTACTAAAAGCGTGTCATCTTGTTTTTATGAACCACAACACGTCTGTCTGAAACAGAAACCATGTCCATATCTCTTGATGATGACGAGGCACTGATCATTTCATTTGAAAATCAGCCCGGGTCAATTTGCATGTTTGCATCCTGGAAAGAGCTTGGATGTTTCCTCTTCACTTTCCAAAATTAAACTGCAACAAGGACGAGACTGTTTCTGTTTCGCACGCAAGCATGTAAATGAGCTGGAGGCGGGAAATATAGAGAGATATGATCCTGTATATGAGGATCATACGAGTCAAAGAGGAGCACAAACACACCACGACGGAGGTAAACAGCCACACCGGGAAAGAAGAAGCCTATTTCAGTAGGATTCCTTGAGCACTGACATCTGTAGGGTGAGCAGGAATCTTCTAAATCAGTCTGTTTACATGATAGTCAGTGGATGGTGTATTTATTACAGTGATCAAATTATATTAAGATCTTAAAGGCACACACCTGAACTGTGAAATTCTGTCTCAGTCTTTCAGAAATGGATCAGAAATGGACTTTCCTCTTCATCCTTCTCTCAGGTCAGTGTGCACAGCGTGTCTGTAGTAGATGATTGATTCTGATGTTGAACTAGAAACCAGTGAATATGTCTAGTAAGGTGTTTGTTCCTCACAGCTGTTTACTTCAGCCAGAGTTTGAGTTCATGCGTCACATGTAAGAGATTCATAAGTGTGTTTTAAGTGCCTGTGGATTATGGTTTTAGGAAGTGTTCCGGATCCCATACACTCCCATTCCACTACAGAATCGCGTCTGTTTTTAATGAGGTGCGGTCTGGGGGTTTAGAGATCATGATTGGCCAGTGCTTGTTGTGGGTCTTGTGTCTTGCCTACAGAGATTCTCTGAATCATTTAATGGTACTATGTAGTGTAAGTTTTTATTCCTTTATCTTAAAATAGTAATTGTTGAGTTGTTGCAGTATTTGCTGATGCAGTTTTCGCCTAGTGGTTGCGCCTTCCCACCTTTACTATGATTGGGTACTGACACTGGTTGTGAGAATTTTAGCTTTACACAGCTTTAGACTTTCATTTCTCCGGTCACATTGGTTTCAAAATGTGTTACTGGCATAAATTCAAAATGGGCGTATATTTTCCATAAACAGCACAAATTTCTCAGTTTTGACATTTGATATGTTGTTTTTGTACTACATTTGTTTAAACATAGGGGTTAAATTGCTCTGTTTTCATTAGATTTTGTAGCATGTAATAAAACCACCACCCATCTTTTTGGTAAACGAGGCTGTAAGAGTCCCTCTCTTTCTCACGTTCTTCCCAGCTGTTTGCGGTGTATCTGCATACGTTCCTCATCGGTATCACTTCATAAATCAGAGTAAAACTTGGTCTGAAGCTCAGAGCTACTGCAGACAGAACTACACTGACCTGGCCACCATCAACACCATGGAGGAGATGAAGAAGCTGAATGAAACTTTAACAGGCAAACTGGGTAAGGTTCGGATTGGTCTAAGAAAGGTGACATGGCAGTGGTCTCTGCAAGACGGAACGATCTACAATGAAGGAACATCGTATACTAACTGGAAGAATGGAGGACCAAACAGTAATGGTGAAAAGAACTGTGTAGAGATGGACAAAGATGGAAAGTGGAATGATGAAGACTGCAGCAAACAGAATAATTTTGTGTGTTTTGAAGGTAAGAACTTAGAAATGTACATGTGACTAATTTACTGCAGTTGTGACATATACTTGTGTTGTCTGTGTCACATCCTGTCCTGTCCCTGTCTCTCTTTGGTTTTGTCTGTCTCTGTCTCATCATCTACATGTCCCTATCTTGCCATGTGCCATGTTATTTTTGCTCTAGCTTCTCCTGTCTCCTCACTCTTTTTATTCCCCTCCCCGTCTATAGTTGGTGGTGCTGCCCTTTCCCAGGTGTTCCTTGTCAGCCCTTGTGTATTTATACCACTAGGTGTTCCCGAAGTGTTGCTTGTTTTGTCTCCCTGTCAGTTTTGAGGTTGCTGTTTGTTCTGTCGCTCTGTTTGACCTGTTGATCTGTTGTGACTTTTATTCTAGTAACTGTTTTTCATGTTCTTTCTTTATTTAGCTGTCTTTGTGGATTGCTTTTCGTTCCTGATAATTTGGTTTTTACTTACACTTGCATGCAGTGCATTGACTAGTATGTATTATTTACTCAGAGATAACTAGCAGTGAGACTTTCCCTGCTGGTTATTACTGTGGCAGATTATATAGACTGGAGGGTTAGAGTGTAAGACATGCTGCTGTACACCTTCATCAGCTCAAGTGCAGGTACAGGTTCTACACAGCAATGTTCAGCCAATAGAAATGTACCTGGAAAGATACTACAAGGGTTTTAACTGTAGCACTGAAAGGCAAGGCTGTATGTGTGATCAAGGCTCCTACTGAACTGGATTGTTTATCTTTTTATGAATGAGTTCTGTTTGTATTTCTATTTGTAAGATGACCCTGATGTGTTTGGATGTGCTGTCTGATGTGTTCGTGCAGTGCTATTGGACTTTATTGACAAAATTTACTGTTTAAACCTTTCAGGAGGAAATACAAATAAATACATACTGATCAATGACTCAAAGAACTGGAGTGATGCTCAGAGCTACTGCAGAGAGAATCACACAGACCTGCCCAGTGTGAGGGACCAGACTGAAAATAATATGATAAAGGATGCAGCCCGTGGACCTGTCTGGATTGGTCTGTACAGAGACCCCTGGAAGTGGTCTGATCAGACTAACTCCTCATTCAGATACTGGCAGAAAAACCAGCCAGATAATTCTGGAGGAATAGAGAACTGCACTACAATGGTAAAGAATGACGGGGGTCGCTGGAATGATGCGAAATGTGAAACACAAAGCCTTTTCATCTGTTATGAGAGTAAGTTGAATGTTGAGTGTGCAGTGATTTACCTGTTAACTTTAATTACCTGCTTAATTTCCCACATTGTTAGTCAAGCAGTGATGAGAGTGAACCTAGCGATACACGTGTTCTGGGATGTAAAGTTCATGTACACATATACAGATCTCATCATGTATCATTAATGACCTTCAGGGAAAAACTCTACATACATATTGATTAATGAGAAGAAGACGTGGAGTGATGCTTGGAGCTACTGCAGGAAACACTATACCGACCTGGCCACTGTGAGGAACCTGACTGAGAACCAGAAGATCTTTAATTTAGTACAAAAACAAAGCAGTGATAATGTTTGGATTGGTCTGATTAAAGACTCCTGGGAGTGGTCTGATCAGAGTTCCTCCTTGTTCCGATACTGGGCGTCTACACAGCCTGACAATGCCGGTGGAACAGAGAACTGTACTGCAGTGTCTATGGCTGATCAGGGCGGATGGCATGATATAAATGACAACATCCCTCTTCCATTCGTCTGCCATGAGAGTGAGTCCCATCCCACTTCTGTAATTCCTGTTATATTTACTCTCTCTGAACTGAATCACCTTTCTTACCTTATATGGCTTATAGTGCAAGTTGTGTCACTGATTATGACTGAAACATACTGTGCCAGGAAAGTACCAGAAGTTCTCCTTCTATCTCCAGATAAGCTGATCCTGATCCAGCAGAACCTGACCTGGAGTGAAGCACTGTGGTACTGCAGGGAGAAGCATGTGGATCTGGTCTCGGTTCACTCTGAGGATATCCAGCTCTGGGTGAAGGAGGTGTCATGGAATGCCTCCACTGAACATGTGTGGCTGGGTCTGCGTCACACCTGCACCCTCAGCTTCTGGTTCTGGGTGAGTGGAGAGTCTATCTGCTACCAGAACTGGGCTCCAGGTAACGGGACAGGAGGAGAAGACTGTGATTCTGTAGAGAGAACTGGAGCAGTGCAGTCTGGAGGAGAGCAGCAGTGGGTCAGCCTGCATGAGAACCAGAAACTCAACTTCATCTGCACCACCTATGAAGGTTAGTTAGTGTGTACGTGTGAGTGTGTGTTTCATCAGATCGTTTTTATGTGGACTGGATTATAAATGTTCCTGTTTTTGTCTTTGCTGAAGATGAAGTCTGAAAACTCCATCATCAGTGGATCCACATTGCTGTCAAGAGGTTGTTTGTATTTTTGTAGAGTTCAAGGAGAGTCAAAAGATTCCCATTCGCTTTGCCTCCATTTAAGCTAAACCTATATGGAATTTGGGTAGAGATTTAAGATGGTAACCAGACACTAACTTTAGGTTTTCTTCTACCTTTGAAATGGTACTTTGATATTTGATATATTTGATATTTGTGCCCATTATTACTGGCAGTCTGATAGTTATGACACATAATCAACATTAGTAGGGGTGTATAATTTCTAATTTTAACATTTTCTACTGTATGACACTAAGAAATCAGGGAGCATTATGGCCTAGACCCTGAAACATGTTAAAGAAAGCTACTGTCAGCTGAAGCAGGCTGTTAGTTGCCATCTTTCGCCTAATGACTATCTACAGCATCTTCAGTTCTTAGAAACTTCCTTATGAGCCTTTTGCAAAAGTTAGTCCTACAAGCTTTAAATATCTTTCATAGAGTAAATACGAAAGTCATTTTTTTTCTTTATAGCACTGTGATCTTGATCTACATATTTTATTAAAAATGTAATTCATATAGTAGATAAAATATATATAATAGACTTCAGTAGGAAATCTTTGTTTTAAAGAAACTTTTCCAATATTCTGCAAATTTACACTCATTCAATACTTGGTGAAGTTTATTTTCTTTTTATGGTAGAAACTGCTCAAATTGTTGAAACCTGCATGTAATTGCTTTATTCAAGTCAACTTCATACTTATTCCTGTAATTTTTTTAAATTGTATTGCATCTGTTTTCATTCATAATTCCATTTTAACCAATAAAGCTGGTGAAGTCCTTGGCACTGCGAGTCTCTAAATACTTTTAATTACATTATGTTGTACTGTTATCACTCCATCAATATAGTGGTTCAAAAACCTGTGCACTTTGTTAACCAGTTTGCTCCTAAGTTGAAAACTTTTACACAGCAAATTTTTTGCAATGTTATTCATTATGAAATATTTTTAAAACAAAATAAAAGGGTTTGTAATTTGCAAAAAAATATAATTTACTCAGAAAGTTATTTTGGCGCCATGAATTAAACTACCTTGGATCACATCAGAAAACATTCTCTTACAGTCGAGACTGTAAACAGTATATTAGCTTTAGTCTCACTACATCAGACGTCTAGCGATTTGCAGTTTAATATAGAGTGTCAGTCAAAAGTGTCGACACGGTTGCTCATAGAAGGTTCTCTTGATGTTTATCTTAATACCTCACTCTAGAATAAAAAGAAAACATCAAACTATACAACAGCACTCTAATAATTATACAGTCCACCTTAAAACTTTCCAGAATGGAGCTTTACAGGAGGATGAAGCAGCTTCCTTACCCTGCAGTGGAGCTGATAGAACAAGGTTTATTACTAAGCAGGTTTGGAGCGATTCTACTGATCAGTCCATCATCTATTCACTAACTGAAAAAAGAAGAACTAGAGCTTTTACACTGTGCAGAAAAAGAGATCAAAGTTTTTACACCACTAAATATATATCAGAGGTGGAGATATGGAGGAGTATCATACTGTAGTACACCAGGAGTAGATGTGGTACATCAGGATATAGACTGGTTTAGACTCTCATCAGTTGGAGCTGTTCAGTGTTCGACTGTAGAGTGTTTTTGGCCCTTCATACTGTATAAAGCCATGTAACCATGTGAAACGTTTCTCTATAGGAGCAATCTATAACCAACTGCAGATGCAAATAACATCTGTGCAACTGTATGGAAATATAAAAATCTTGGCACCACAGACACTGCATCCATCGGAAGGGAGGTACAAACTCCCAAGGCTGAATAAACTTGGGTTCCATAGGTTCAACTGAACCATATAACAACAACAGAAGGACTGGTGAAGGTGTGGTGGCCTTAGGTAAGAAAGCATCTGCATCCTCCATTACCAGAGAGCTCTAGAGAGCTTTGAAAGTCTTTTTGGCAATTATGAAGACTCTTCTCCAAGACTGAAGGAATGAGTGGTGAATAATCGACACAGAGGAGTGCAGGGTCAGTATGACTGTTGATTAGAGTTTGAGGATCTGCCCTGAGTGAGCACATGCAGTTTGGTTGCAAGGTTAGTGGAAACAACAGAATTGGAATGTGGATGGAAATGGATGGGACATTATGATAGAAATGAGGGATGGGGAATAAAAGACAAACAGAGGAGTGTGGGTCAGATCAAATTTGAATTCCTGCTTGGGCCCTAAGATGTGGTGTCGGTTGGTCAAACAGAAGTAGATTAGATGGGCTTGCCCTTTCCAACCCATTCATTCCTAAAAAAAAGGGAATGTAATCAAAAAGCTGTATCCAAGCTCACCATTCCTGATCAGACTAAACATTCTGGAGCTGGAACTTAGTCCGATCTCTCAAAAACTGAAACAAGGAGAAGTATATAAATCAGGTAGCGATATATTAAGCACTGCGGAGCTACTGTGCGATATATGCGTATGTAAACATATGACCTCCTGAAAATCTAATACCGCAAATGAACTCCCAACCACCTCCCAACTATTATCCTGTAACAAGCAGTTATAAGCATAAACCCCACCCCTGATCATCTTGAGACCACAACACAGTGATCCTTGATGTTCAACAATTATAACTACACTTAAGCATTCTTTATGCTTTACATGACTAGTTCAAGCTGCCATCAGGTAGGGAAGAGCTGGTTCATTCTTGGGTATGTAGTCAAGCATCAGAGTTTTAAACCTAATACAGGCAGCTACAGGGGCCAGTGAGGGGATCTCAGCAGTGGACTGATAGCCTATAGAGAAAGATGAGCCAGGATCGAGATTTAGTAGTCAAGCCTTGAAATGACAAGAGGTTGGACTAGCAACTTGAACACCTCCTGAGAAAGGAGGGCCCGAATCCTCAGTATGTTGTACCCAAGGAATCTGCATGATTGATCCAGGTTCACAATATGAGCTGAGAATGATCAATGATCATCCAGAATCACAACATCTTCAGTCGAGTGATCAAGGACTTTCTGATTCCCAATTAACAGCACACCAGCTGTATATGTGTTGTCAGGTGAGGTTTGACAGGTGACTAAATACAGAAGGCCGGAAATAAGAAGGCGCGTTCTACAGCCCGAATGGCTTTACCACATATTCATACTCCCCCCCCCCCCCCTATGTGGTAAGGGGAATCTTCAGTTTGTCATTCTTAAAATCTGAAGAGGTTATAGGCACTATGCATATCTAATTTGGTGAAAATGTTGGCACTACACAGTTGTTCAAAGGCCACAGGCAGACTTGCAGAAGCACCTGCAAGAGTAGCTAAAACGAATTGGTGAAAAAAACCTTGAGGTAGAGCCTCCTGTACATATTTCTCCATAGCAGCTTCTTATGGTTGAGAGTATGTAGGTTCTTCTGCTGGAGTAAGTAGTAAGTATCTGAACATTTGGCAACACAATGGCACAGTCGTCCTCTTTATGTTGAGGACGTTTGGTGACGTTCTGGATGCGCAAAATCTCAACCAAACTAGAGTTGAAATCAAGAGGAGAAGTCAATACAAGAGTTGAATTCAGTTCTTAACTATAGTAGAATTTACAGACATAGAAAGTAAAGAGACAGCATGGAAAAGCATGCTAGGCTTTCTCTCTCTGAACATGAAATTAGAGGGTCATGTGTTTTAAGCAAAGTATAGTTAGTGGAGTCCAAAACAAAGAAACTAATTTCCATGTTCATCTTAACACTTTCCTTAGTGGGAGTGATGAGTCTCTGTCCATCCAGATCCTGATCAGCAGCAGAGAGTTTAACCTGCAGGTTTACTCATGTTTATAAAACCAATAGACCATCATTTAATGAACAACATCAACAGGACAAGGGAAAACGTCAAAATGAGAAGTTCAACAGCAGGTCAAACCAGAATCTCAGGTAGCAAGATCATTAGAGAACACCAAAGAGGGCACAGAATCTGCATTCTGGTGAGGAGCTCCAGGAAGATTGGACAGGATAGGCTGACAGTGAACCTGTCACTGAATCATGTGATCTGAGTGGATTATGGGGAATGTAGTTCAGGGAATTGGTAGTGCACAGCTGAAGCTGAAACTCTCACTGATGAACAGTGTAAACAAGTGAGTCATCTTGTTTTTATGAAACATCAACACAGTCTGAAAATGAAACCATGTCTATTCATGTTTGATGATGATGACGAGGTTCAGAGTTATTGTTTTGAAAAGCAACCTGGGTCATTTTGCATGTTCGGATCATGCAAAGAGTGTCAGTGTTCCTCTTTTCTTTCCAAAGAATAACTGGAACAAAGACGAGACTATATTTGTGACACTTTCTCACGAAAGCATGTAAATGAGTTGGAGCTAGCAGATATAACGAGATGGAATACTACATACAACCATAATAGAGCAAAAGAGGGGAAAGCGAGGCAAAGAGGAGCACGAACACATGACGACGGAAGGTAAACAGCCCACACCGGGAAAGAAGAAGCCATAGGATTTTGGATGCACTGAGATCTGTAAAGTGAGTACTTCTAAAATCAGTCTGTTACTTGATAGTCTTTTACTTAATATCTTAAAGGTACACACCTGAACCTCTGAAATTCTGTCTCAGCCTTTCAGTAAATGATCAGAAATGGACTTCACTCTTCTTCCTTCTCTCAGGTCAGTGTGCATAGCGTCTCTAGTACATGACTGACTCACATTCCTGATGTTTCGAACTAGAAACCATTGAATATGTGTAGTAAAGGTGTTTTCGTTTCCCACAGCTGTGTACTTCAGCCAGTGTTTATGGGTTCTTGCTGGTGGAGACTTGTTCTAAGGGGGTTTATCAGAATGCCCATGTTGTATAGGTCCAAGCTTCTGCTGCACTGGTTCTCATTCCAAAAAGATGACTCAATTGTCATTCCACTGCACTTGCAATATGCTAGAGAACAGGAAATGGCTGATTGATTAAGTGTTCTGTGAACCAGAACCAGCAGTTGGACCTCTTAGGTCATCCAGGGCTTCAGGTTGGGTTTGTACACCAGTTGGCTGGAGGTGCTGTTTCTGTCATGACAATGTATTGTATGGTTCGTTAGCTCACTAGCTGAGTTTGGATAGACGAAGGTAGCCAGGTTTCAGTAATGTGCAGAATGCAGCTGTCTTTGACAATGTTTATATATTTGTTGCCATCTGAAGTAGTTGTTCATCCGTCTTGTTGTCGAGTCATCCTGTGATGGTGAAATAATGCTCAGAAGTGGTGGTTTATGTGATTGTTTCCGTAGCTCCACTAGCACACCAGCCCAGCAGACTCGTTTTTGTTTTTTCTCCCTTCTCTACCGCTACCTCCTTTGTGTGGGGATAGTAATCCACGGTGCACCTGGACTCCTTGCCATGTCTGCCAGTATATCGTGCTAGTATAAAAACTCCGCTGTGATGCTTTTCTAGCATGATCATCCCAGCTTGCCGGTAGGTTTTTCTTGCCCAACAGAAAGTAGTAAAGATGAGTGACAAAACTTACAGAAACAACAAAAGAGTGCACCAAGACCACTGTGCTGCTGCGTCTGTGCATGTCGTCGCTTGCGTACAGAGATTCGCTGGATTTTCTGAAACTTTTAATGGTATTATGTAATGCAGATGAAGATCCTCACCAAGGTTTTTACTTCTTTACATTAAAAAAGTGATTGTTGAGTTGCTGCAGTATTTGCTGGTGTAGTCTTTCACTGAGGGGGTTACACCCCACCAATTTTGTTCCCGATCATAGCACTGACATTGCCAGTTGAACTAACTGATTGTGAGATGTTCACCCGGTGTTAAACAACTTTTCTAGACTTTTATTTCTCCTGTATTTGAAATGTGCTGCTGGCATAAAGTTCAAAACAGGCATACACTTTTCAAAAACAAAAACTGCATTTGTACTCTTTTCCTTTAAGTAGAGGGCATAAATAGTTTTCACATCATTGCGTTTTGTTTTTATTACATTTTGTAGCATGTAATAAAACCACCACCCAACTTTTTTGTAAAGGAGGCTGTAAGAGTCCCCCTCTTTCTCACATTCTTCCCAGCTGTCTGTGGTGTATCTGCTTATGTTCCTCATCGGTATCACTTTATAAATCAGAGTAAAAATTGGTCTGAAGCTCAGAGCTACTGCAGACAGAAATACACAGACCTGGCCACCATCAACACCATGGAGGAGATGAGGAGGCTGAATGAAACTGTAACAGACAAATCGGGTATGGTTTGGATTGGTCTAAGAAATGTGACATGGCAGTGGTCTCTGCAAGATGGAACGATCTACAATGAAGGAACATCGTATAAGAACTGGAAGAATGGAAAACTGAACAGTAATGGTAAAAAGAACTGTGTAGAGATGGACAAAGATGGAGAGTGGAATGATGAAGACTGCAGCAAACAGAATCATTTTGTGTGTTTTGATGGTAAGAACTTAGAAACGTACATGTGACTGTAATTGACTGTAGGTGTTTGTTAAACTTGTGTTGTCTGTGTCACATCCTGTCCTGTCCTGCCTTTGTCTCTCTTTGGATTTGTCTGTTTCTGTCATCATCTACATGTGCCTCTCTTCTTGTTGGCCATGTGCTTCAGTTTATATTGGTTGTAGCTCCTCATACCCTTCCCTGTCCATAGTTGGTGGCTCCACCTCTTCCTGGATGTTCCTGATCAGCCTTTGTGTATTTACACCCCTAGGTGCTCCCTTAGTGTTACTGGTTTTGTCTCCCTGTTGGTTCTACTATCACTCTGTTTGTGCTGTTTGTCTGTTTGTGACTTTTATTTTAGTAACTTGGTTTTTCATGTTCTTTCTTTATTTAGTTGTGTTTGTGGATTGTGTTTCCTGTTATTTTGGATTTTACGTTAAACAGCCTCACATACACTTGCATCCAGTGCACTGTCTAGTATATATTATTTAGTAACAACCTTTGTCCTCATAAGAATTTCCCTGCTGGTTATCACTGTGCTGGATTATATAGACTGGCTCTAAGAGTGTAGGACAGTGTTAAGTATTCCAGTGGTGTTCAATCAGATAGATTTTATTTGCTTACAGCAAACCCGATGGCTTTTTCGGGGTTAGTGTAACCTGGTGCACATGTAAATCAGCTCTTTGCTATTCCTTTTACAGATTGTGTTTTAATTAAGATTACCCCCTGTGTCTGAAGTCAATTCAAGTAGTTTTATTGTCATTTCAACCATATACAGTGGTGTAAAGTACACAGGTAAAACGAAAAAACGTTCCTCCAGAAGCAAGGTGCTACATAACAGACCTAATAGTGTGTAACACCTCTATGAGCAGCAGTAAAAGCTGTGACTGGATTTAGTATGGACTGGACACGTTTCTGGATGTAGGCAACATTAGTGTTCAGACACTCTAACAAACACATTAAAAAACTGGTCAGTTGGTCCAGATTTGGTAGATGCGTTCCCTGGCACAATTCTCAGGAGAACTTCCTGTAGACTGGGATTTTATCCACTACTGGTAGACACGTATGACTGTACTCCTCCATACACCTGCAGATTTAGCTACTTCCTTCACACTATGATGTTTGGCACGCCCAAATTTAGCCAATCATTGCCATCTGCTTTAGAACCATTTTCCACACAAGGAATGAGACATTCACTGTCCTGTCTACCTGTGTACGTGCATAATGAGGAACAATGCATTTAAAATGTGTTGAGAAAATTTACTGTTGAAATCTTTCAGGAAGAAATACAAATAAATACGTACTGATCAATGACTCAAAGAGCTGGTATGATGCACAGAGCTACTGCAGAGAGAAACACACAGACCTGGCCAGTGTGAGGGACCAGACTGAAAATAATATGATAAAGGATGCAGCCCGTGGACCTGTCTGGATTGGTCTGTACAGAGACCCCTGGAAGTGGTCTGATGAGAGTAACTCCTTATTCAGATACTGGCAGAAAAACCAGCCAGATAATCATAAAGAAATAGAGAACTGTACTACAATGGTAAAGAATGGCGAGGGTCGCTGGAATGATGAGAAGTGTGACACACAGAAGCCTTTCATCTGTTATGAGAGTAAGTTGAATGTTGAGTGTGCAGTGATTTACCTGTTAACTTTAATTACCTGCTTAATTTCCCACATTGTTAATCCAGCAGTGATGCGAGTGAACCTAGCTGTACACGTGTTGTGGGATGTAAAGTTCATGTACACATATACAGATCTCATCATGTATCATTAATGACGTTCAGGGAAAACCTCTACATACATATTGATTAATGAGGAGAAGACGTGGAGTGATGCTCGGAGCTACTGCAGACATAACTACACCGACCTGGCCAGTGTGAGGAACCTGACTGAGAACCAGAAGATCTTTAATTTAGTACAAAATCAAAGCAGTGATAATGTCTGGATTGGCCTGTTTAAAGACTCCTGGGAGTGGTCCGATCGGAGTTCCTCCTTGTTCCGATACTGGGCGTCTACACAGCCTGACAATTCCAGTGGAAAAGAGAACTGTACTGCAGTGTCTATGGCTGGTCAGGGTCAATGGCATGATGTGAATGACAACAACCCTCTTCCATTCATCTGCCATGAGAGTGAGTCCCATCCCACTTCTGTAGTTCCTGTTATATTTACTATCTCTGAACTGAATCACCTTTCTTACCTTATATGGCTTATAGTGCAAGTTGTGTCAGTGATTGTGACTGAAACACACTGTGCTAGAAAGTACCAGCGGTTCTCCTACTATCTCCAGATAAGCTGATCCTGATCCAGCAGAACCTGACCTGGAGTGAAGCCCTGTGGTACTGCAGGGAGAAGCATGTGGATCTGGTCTCGGTTCACACTGAGGAGATCCAGCTCTGGGTGACAGATGTGGCATGGAATGCCTCCACTGAACATGTGTGGCTGGGTCTGCGTCACACCTGCACCCTCAGCTTCTGGTTCTGGGTGAGTGGAGAGTCTATCTGCTACCAGAACTGGGCTCCAGGTAACAGGACAGGAGGAGAAAACTGTGATTCTGTAGAGAGAACTGGAGCAGTGCAGTCTGCAGGAGAGCAGCAGTGGGTCAGCCTGCCTGAGAACCAGAAACTCAACTTCATCTGCATCGCCTATGAAGGTTAGTTAGTGTGTACGTTTGAGTGTGTGTTTCATCAGATCGTTTTTATATCGACTGGATTTTAAATGTTCCTATTTTTGTCTTTGCGGAAGATGAATTCTGAAAACTCCATCATCTCTTCCCAACATCAGTGGATTCACATTGCTGTCACGAGGTTGTTTGCATTTCTGTAGAGTTCAAGGAGAGCGAAAGATCCCCATTCACTTTGCCTCCATTTAAGCTAAACCTATATGGATTTTGGGTAAAGATTTAAGATGGTAACCAGACACCAACTTTAGGTTTTCTTCTATCTTTTAAATGTTTTTTAGATATTTGATATATTTGATATTTGTGCCCATTATTACTGGCACTCTGATAGTTGTGACATGTAATCAAGATTAGTAGGGGTGTTAAAATTGGTGGTGGAATTTTATCAGATTTTATTTTTATAATTTCAAATTTTAACATCTTCTACTGTACGACACTAAGAAGTCAGGGAGCATTATGGCATAGACCCTGAAACATGTTAAGGAAAGCTACTTTCAGCTATAGCAGGCTGTTAGTTGCTTCCTTCGCCTAATTATTATCTACAGCATTCTCAGTTCTTAGAAACTTCCTCTTGAGCCTTTTGCAAAAGTTAGTCTTACAAGCTTCAAATATCTTTCATAGAGTAAAAACGAAAGTCATTTTTTTCTTTATAGCACTGTGATCTTGATCTACATATTTTATTAAAAATGTAATTCATATAGTAGATAAAATATATATAATAGACTTCAGTAGGAATTACTTTGTTTTACAGAAACTTTTCCAATATTCTGCAAATTTACACTCATTCATTACATGGTGAGCTTTATTTTCTTTTTATGGAACAAACTTCTAAAATTGTTGAAACCTGCATGTAATTGCTTTATTCAAGTCAACTTCATACTTATTCCTGTAATTTTTTTAAATTGTATTGCATCTGTTTTCATTCATAATTCCATTTTAACCAATAAAGCTGGTGAAGTCCTTGGCACTGCGAGTCTCTAAATACTTTTAATTACATTATGTTGTACTGTTATCACTCCATCAATATAGTGGTTCAAAAACCTGTGCACTTTGTTAACCAGTTTGCTCCTAAGTTGAAAACTTTTACACAGCAATTTTTTTGCAATGTTATTCATTATGAAATATTTTAAAACAAAATAAAAGGGTTTGTAATTTGCAAAAAAATATAATTTACCCAGAAAGTTATTTTGGCGCCATGAATTAAACTACCTTGGATCACATCAGAAAACATTCTCTTACAGTCGAGACTGTAAACAGTATATTAGCTTTAACCACTAAATATATATCAGAGGTGGAGATGTGGAGGAGTATCATACTGTGGTACACCAGGAGTAGATGTGGTACATCAGGATATAGACTGGTTTAGACTCTCATCAGTTGGAGCTGTTCAGTGTTCGATTGTAGAGTGTTTTTGGCCCTTCATACTGTATAAAGCCATGTAACCATGTGACACGTTTCTCTATAGGAGCAATCTATAACCAACTGCAGATGCAAATAACATCTGTGCAACTGTATGGAAATATAAAAATCTTGGCACCACAGACACTGCATCCATCGGAAGGGAGGTACAAACTCCCAAGGCTGAATAAACTTGGGTTCCATAGGTTCAACTGAACCATATAACAACAACAGAAGGACTGGTGAAGGTGTGGTGGCCTTAGGTAAGAAAGCATCTGCATCCTCCATTACCAGAGAGCTCTAGAGAGCTTTGAAAGTCTGTTTGGCAATTATGAAGACTCTTCTCCAAGACTGAAGGAATGAGTGGTGAATAATCGACACAGAGGAGTGCAGGGTCAGTATGACTGTGGATTAGAGTTTGAGGATCTGCCCTGAGTGAGCACATGCAGTTTGGTGGCAAGGTTAGTGGAAACAACAGAATTGGAATGTGGATGGAAATGGATGGGACATTATGATAGAAATGAGGGATGGGGAATAAAAGACAAACAGAAAAGTGTGGGTCAGATCAAATTTGAATTCCTGCTTGGGCCCTAAGTTGTGGTGTTGGTTTGTCAAACAGAAGTAGATTAGATGGGCTTGCACTTTCCAACCCATTCATTCCTAAAAAAAAGGGAATCTAATCAAAAGCTGTATCCTAGAGTAGAAATCAAGAGGAGAAATCAATACTAGATCTGTATTTAGTTCTTAACTATAGTAGAATTTACTCACATAGAGAGTAGAGAGACAGCAAGGAAGGCATGCTAGGATTTCTCTCTCTGAACATTAAATTAGACGGTCATGTGTTTTAAGCAAAGTATAGTTAGTGGAGTCCAAAACAAATAAACTAATTTCCATGTTCATCTTAACAGCTTCTGTAGTAGGAGTGATGAGTCTCTGTCCATCCAGAACCTCATCAGCAGCAGAGAGTATAACCTGCAGGTTTATTCATGTTTATAAAACCAATAGACCATCAAATGATGAATAAAATCAACAGGACAAGGGAAAACAGTTGAAGGCCTGACAGTGTATTATACTCACCATAGAGACATCACTGGAGGCAGCCACCAGAGGGAAAATGAGGCATGACCTGGTGCCTGGTCACTAACGGGATGGGAGAGTGTTGGTGGAGGAAGCTGAAACTCTCACAGGAGAAAAGCACTAAAAGCGTGTCATCTTGTTTTTATGAACCACAACACGTCTGTCTGAAACAGAAACCATGTCCATATCTCTTGATGATGACGAGGCACTGATCATTTGTTTTGAAAATTAACCCAGGCCAATTTGCATGTTTGCATCCTGGAAAGAGTTTGGATGTTTCCTCTTCACTTTCCAAAATTAAACTGCAACAAGGACGAGACTGTTTCTGTTTCGCACGCAAGCATGTAAATGAGCTGGAGGCGGGAAATATAGAGAGATATGATCCTTTATATGAGGATCATATGAGTCAAAGAGGAGCACAAACACACCACGACGGAGGTAAACAGCCACACCGGGAAAGAAGAAGCCTTTTTCAGTAGGATTCCTTGAGCACTGACATCTGTAGGGTGAGTAGGGAACTTCTAAATCAGTCTGTTTACGTGATAGTCAGTGGATGGTGTATTTATTACAGTGATCAAATTATATTAAGATCTTAAAGGTACACACCTGAACTGTGAAATTCTGTCTCAGCCTTTCAGAAATGGATCAGAAATGGACTTTCCTCTTCATCCTTCTCTCAGGTCAGTGTGCACAGAGTGTCTGTAGTAGATGATTGACTCATTCTGATGTTCAACTACAAACCAGTGAGTGTGTAGTATGTAGTTTCTTCCTCACAGCTGTTTACTTCAGCCAGAGTTGGAGTTCACGTATCACCTGTAAGAGATTCATACAGTATGTGTGTTTTAATTGTTCATGGACTATGGTTTTGGAAAGTGTTCCAGATCGCATGCACTCCCATTCCACTACAGAATCGGGTCTGTTTTTAATGAGGTGCGGTCTGGGGGTTTAGAGATCATGACTGTCCATTTGGGGGTCTTGTCTCCTTGGGGATCTTTGCCTACAGAGATTCTCTGAATCTTTTAATGGTATTATGTAGTGTAAGTTTTTACTCCTTTATCTTAAAGAAGTTGTTGTTGAATTGTTACAGTTGTCACACAAGGCTGGGGTTGAATCCAAAAGCAGGTTTTTAATAGTTAATAAAATCAGGGCAAACAAAACTGACAAGGGGCAATCACAAAATCCGGAATCACAATACAGAAACAACGTCCAAAAGCCAGATAATGATCCATACAGAGAATGCTTCGAAATGAATGGTAACCAAACAAGACGTCGCACATGAGTGCGGTAAATGAGTCCTTAAATACCATTTACCACCACTATACTGGAAATGTACAAACACTAAAACACAGGAGAGAGCGACCTCGTGTGACGGGGAGGTGAATCACCAGGGCCGTTGGTAACATCACCCCCCACCTGACGGTCAGGCCCAGCCGACCTCCTAACTCTGCGCTGAGGACAGCGAGGTTCAGGGTGATCCGGGTGTGCACGGTGAAACTCCTCTATTAGTAAAGGGTCGAGGATATCACATGCAGGAAACCATGACCTTTCTTCAGGACCGAACTGAGGTCCTCTATCTGATACTATGTCTTCTTGTAATCCGAAGACATAGTAAAAAGTGGAGTAAATATTTTAAAAAATCAGCCATTTTCCACGCTGTGGGCAGTTTCTTCAATGGTATAAGTCTGCAGGCCTTGGAGAATCTAGCAACGATGACCAGGATGGTCGTGTGACCATTGGAGGCAAGCAAGTCAGTTATAAAATCAACTTCTAAATGTAACCACGGGCGTCTAGGGATTTCCAATGGCAAAAAGTAAATCCGCCAGTGGTGAACGGGGTGTTTTGCTGACCGCACATACCTCACATTCCCGCACAAAACGAGTCGTGTCCTGCATTGAAGTGGGCCACCAGTATTTGTGATGTAGTACTTCCGCTGTACGTTGTATACCCAGGTGACCTACTCTAGGGGCAGAATGTATCAAACTGAGTACACAATTACACATAGAAGCAGGAACATAGGTCTTACCCTCTGGGCAGTAAGCAGGGGTGGGGTCAGAGGCTTGTTCAAGCTGAATTTCACTGTCTAGATCCCACATGACAGGGCCAGTATGCAGGAAGGTGGAAGAATGGTTTCTGGCTTGCCCCTGTTGATATTGTCAGATTTGTTGTGCATGCGCGGGAGGGCGTTTGCTTTGCCGTTCTTCGAACCAGGTTGGTATGTGACTGAAAAGTTAAACCTATTGTCTAGAGTTAAGCCTTTTAGCTGCCTTGAGATACTCTAGGTTGCGATGGTCAGTGAAAATTAGAAAAGGATGTTTAGACCCTTCAAGCCAGTGTCTCCACTCTTCCAAGGCATACTTCATGGTTAGGAGCTCCCGACTGCCCACATCATAGTTCCTCTCAGCAGAGTTGAGTTTACGTAAAAAATATGCGCAGGGGTGTAGTTTAGGTGGTGTTCCCGACCGTTGAGATAACACAGCTCCAACCCCAACGTCAGAAGCATCAACCTCTACTTCAAACGGAAGGTCAGGGTTGGGGTGTTTGAGTACTGGGGCAGTGGTGAACTTCTCTTTTAGGGCTGTAAATGCTTGTTCGGCAGACCTAGACCCGTCCAGGATCTTGTTATTGGCCTTGAGCAGGGAGGTCAGTGGAGCCACTACCTTGCTGAAGCCTCTAAAAAAGCTACGGTAAAAGTTAGCAAAGCCTAAAAAACATTGTAGTTCCTTGATGGTCTTAGGCTGGGGCTAAATACTACAGCATTAAATACTACAGTTTTAAATACTACAAATACTACAGCATTAACCTTGTCGGAGTTCATACGGACACAGCCTGGTCTTATGTCATACTCTAAGAAGGAGAGTGCTTGGACGTGAAACTTACATTTCTCAGCTAACTTGACAGATGTGTTCCTCTAGAGAGGAAGAGAAAACCAGTATATTATCCATTAAAACGATTACCCATCTGTCTAACATGTCTCTGAGTACTTCGTTTATGAATGCCTGGAGAACCACTGGGCATTTCTAAGTTTTTCCAGGGCAGAAGGTACAAGGGATAAAGGATAGGGGTTCTTGACCGAAATAGCATTAAGTCCCGTGTAATCTATGCATGGGTGGAGACCCCTGTCTTTCTTGTCTGTAAAGAAAAATCCTGCAGCACAGGGAGATGTGGAGGGTCTAATATGGCCCATAGTTAAGGCTTTGTCAATGTACTTGTCCAGTGCCTGGGTTTCAGGTTCGGACAGGGGATAAACACGACTGCGTGGGGGTGTAGTGTTAGGGAGCAAATCTATAGCACAATCCCAGGGCCTGTGAGGTGGTAACCGTGTAGCCCGTTCCTTACTGAACACTTCCATAAGGTCGTGATAACAGTCGGTGATGGTAAGTGAGTTCTGCATGTCAGGGCTTTTAACAGAAGTAGCAAGACAAGGCAATGTCAGACAATGCGTTTGGCAGTAATTGCTCCATCTTAGGACTTCCCCTTGTATCCAGGAAATAATAGGGTCATGCTTTGCAAGCCAGTTATAGCCCAGGATTAGGGGGTGATCAGGGGATTCTAAAATCAAGAATGCCAGCTTTTCATAATGGAAGAGGCCAACCTGAAGTTTGAGTTCAACAGTGCGTTTAGAAATGGTTCCATGGCCCAGGGGATGGCCATCCAAAGCTTTAACCTTGAGTTGTGTGTCCATGCGCTTAAGCGGTACTTGAAGTTGGTTAGCCAATTCAAGGTCCATGAATTTCCCAGCAGCGCCAAAATCTATAAGGGCTGAAACAGCAAACGAGCCTGAACCAAGATGCAGCTGCACAGGGATAGACATCTGCTGGTTGCCAACAGAAAATTGTGAGACACTTACCTGGGCCATCCCAGTAACACTGGGACGGGTCGGGCAGGAAGTGCATATATGGCCAACCTGGCTGCAGTATAAACATAGCCCCTCACTGCGTCGTCGCAGTTTCTCTGCAGGGGTGAGACGTGCTCTGCCCAGTTCCATTGGCTCTGGTTCACTGAGGGAGGTGGGGCTGGTGTGTGCTCAGGCTTTCCTCGTAAGCCTACGCTTGCCTTGCATGAGGTTGTCGAGGGAAATAGCAGCGTCGATGAGCTGATCAAACTTCGGGCCTCGAAAAACTAATTCAGCTTGTAGATCGTCTCGTAACCCCTTCTGAAATATCGTCTTCAATGCTGGCATACTCCAGCCACTGCCGGCGGCAAGAGTACGGAAGTCCAGAGCATATTCCGCCGCAGAACGGGAGCCTTGACTTAGATCGCACAGTCTTAAACCCACCTCTTTACCCGCAGCAGGATGATCGAAGACCACTCTTAATTGTGCCAAGAATTGGCGTTCAGAGTGCAAGATCTCACTGTCAGAGTGACCACAGAGCCATAGCCCATTCCTTGGCTCTCCCAATTAGCAGTGATATAACGAAGTGGATCTTGTCTGTTTCGCTACGGAACTGAGCAGCGTTATGATTAATGTATAACGTGCACTGCATCAAAAAGCTCTTACATGCACCAAGAGAGCCATCGTAGTGTTCAGGAACAGCCACGAATGAGGAGAAGGAGGGTAGAATAGGTGATGTTTCGACCGCTGCGACTGGCTCAGGGCTAGCCGTAGCCAGAGCTTCACCAACTCTTCCAACTTTAGTTCTTGTTTCGCCATACACTGGTCCAAACATGCTGGATCCATGGTAGGCGACGTCTTATATCACACAAGGCTGGGGTTGAAGGCAGGTTTACCAGACTTTCATTTCTCCGGTCCCATTGTTTTTGAAATGTGTTGCTGGTATAAAATTCATAATGGGCGTATATTTTCCATAAACAACACAAATTTCTCAGTTTCGACATTTGATATGTTGTTTTTGTACTACATTTGTTTAAATATAGGGGTTAAATTGTTCTGTTTTTATTAGATTTTGTAGCATGTAATAAAACTACCACCCAACTGATTTTGTAAACGACGCTGTAAGAGTCCCCCTCTTTCTCATGTTCTTCCCAGCTGTCTGCGGTGTATCTGCATATGTTCCTCATCGGTATCACTTTATAAATCAGAATAAAACTTGGTCTGAAGCTCAGAGCTACTGCAGACAGAACTACACTGACCTGGCCACCATCAACAACATGGAGGAGATGAGAAAGCTGATTGAAACTGTACCAGACAAACTGGATAAGGTTTGGATTGGTCTAAGAATTGTGACATGGCAGTGGTCTCTGCAAGACGGAACGATCTACAATGAAGGAACATCGTATAAGAACTGGAAGAGTGGAGAACCAAACGGTAATGGTAAAGAGAACTGTGTAGAGATGGACGGAGGGGGAAAGTGGAATGATGAAGACTGCAACAGCAAAAAGAATCATTTTGTGTGTTTTGAAGGTAAGAACTTAGAAACGTACATGTGACTGTAATTGACTGTAGCTGTTTGTTATACGTATGTTGTCTGTGTTGCATCCTGTCCTGCATTTGTTGTTCTTTGGTTTTGTCTGTTTGTGTCTCGTCACCTCCATGTGCCGTTATTGTTGTTAGCCATGTGCCTCTGATTATTTAAGCTCTAGCTCCAGCTGTCTCTGCCCTCTTGTGATGCCCCTACTCTGTCCATAGTGGTGGCACTGCCATTTCCCAGGTGTTCCTGATCAGCCCTTGTGTATTTACACACCTAGTTGTTCTCTAAGTGTTGCTTGTTTTGTCTCCCTGTTGGTTTTACTGTTGCTCTGTATGAAGCTCACAAGGCACAAATTGAGTCCCCTGTGACTGAAATGTACCTAATAGCATGTAGTTCCTCCACTAGCACCAATTACAGCTGTGACTGGATTGGGCATGGACTGGACAAGTTTCTGAATGCCCAAATGCAGTTACTCCTTTTAGCCAATCATTAAGATCTGCTTTGGAACCATTTTCCACACATAGAACAAGACAATCCCTGCACTATACCACCTCCCAGTCTATGGATCCCATCAGGTAGTTATAGTCACATCATCCTCCTGCAGGAGCCTGTTTGTTCTCTCACCTTAAACATGGTACTACTACCTTGCTACCACCTTAAAAGTAGTACTGCCACGTAAAAAGGTGACTTGTTTTTTGTCCAGCAAGCTTGTTAAATTTCTTTCATGAGTGACATTCCGGAGATCAACCTGCAGCAAATCTACAATCCTCTTTACATGTAACTGTAGAGTGACATTCTGATTGGTTCCTGAAAATGTGCTGCACACTGCCAGAAATGTTCAGCTAATGGAAATGTACCTGGAAAGGTATTACAGTGGTTTTAACTGTGGCACCCAAAGCATCCACCGCCAGACACTTAGCCAGTACAGGGCAAGGCTTTATGTCTGATCAAGGCTCCCACTGAACTTGATTGTTTATCTTTTTAGGAATGAGTTCTGTTTGTATTTGTATTTGCAAGATGATCCTGATGGGTTTGGATGTGCTGTCTGATGTTTATGTGCAGAATGAGGAACAATGCTTTTAATCTTTATTGACAAATTTTCTGTTTAAACCTTTCAGGAGGAAATACAAATAAATACATACTGATCAGTGACTCAATGAGCTGGAGTGATGCTCAGAGCTACTGCAGAAAGAATCAAACAGACCTGGCCAGTGTGAGGAATGAGGCTGACAATGAGCAGACAAAGAAAGCAGCCAGTGGAGGAACTGTCTGGATTGGTCTGTACAGAGACCCCTGGAAGTGGTCTGATCAGAGTAACTCCTTATTTAGATACTGGAAGGAACACCAGCCAGTTAGTCATGAAGGAAATAAGAACTGTGCTGAAATGGTAAAGAATGACGAGGGTCGCTGGAATGATGCGAAGTGTGAAACACAAAGCCCTTTCATCTGTTATGAGAGTAAGTTGAATGTTGAGTGTGCAGTGATTTACCTGTTAACTTTAATTACCTGATTAATTTTCCACATTGTTACTCAAGCAGTGATGCGAGTGAACCTAGCTGTACACGTGTTGTGGGATGTAAAGTTCATGTACACATATACAGATCTCATCATGTATCATTAATGACGTTCAGGGAAAAACTCTACATACAAATTGATTAATGAGGAGAAGACGTGGAGTGATGCTTGGAGCTACTGCAGACATAACTATACTGACCTGGCCAGTGTGAGGAACCTGACTGAGAACCAGAAAATCTTTAATTTAGTACAAAATCAAAGCAGTGATAATGTTTGGATTGGCCTGATTAAAGACTCCTGGGAGTGGTCCGATCGGAGTTCCTCCTTGTTCCAATACTGGGCGTCTGGACAGCCTGACAGCGCCGGTGGAGAGAACTGTACTGCAGTGTCTATGGCTGATCAGGGCAGATGGCATGATGTGAATGACAACAAGCCTCTTCCATTCGTCTGCCATGAGAGTGAGTCCCATCCCACTTCTGTAGTTCCTGTTATATTTACTCTCTCTGAACTGAATCACCTTTCCTACCTTATATGGCTTATAGTGCAAGTTGTGTCACTGATTATGACTGAAACATACTGTGCTAGAAAGTACCAGCGGTTCTCCTTCTACCTCCAGATAAGCTGATCCTGATCCAGCAGAACCTGACCTGGAGTGAAGCTCTGTGGTACTGCAGGGAGAAGCATGTGGATCTGGTCTCGGTTCACTCTGAGGAGATCCAGCTCTGGGTGAAGGAGGTGTCACAGAAAGCCTCCACTGAACATGTGTGGCTGGGTCTCCGTCACACCTGCACCCTCAGCTTCTGGTTCTGGGTGAGTGGAGAGTCTATCTGCTACATGAACTGGGCTCCAGGTAACGGGGCAGGAGAAGAAGACTGTGTGTCTGTAGAGAGAACCGGAGCAGTGCAGTCTGGAGGACAGCAGCAGTGGGTCAGCCTGCCTGAGAACCAGAAACTCAACTTCATCTGCACCACCTATGAAGATTAGTGACTGTTTCACGGGAGTGTCTAAATGCCTGGGGACTTTGATGTGAACTTACCATTGTTTTCTTTGTGGTTTTAGAGATGAAACAAGCTGTGGTCAGTGATCTGTCTTTAATATCTGTGGATAAACATTGCTGTCGTGTCTATATTTGGACAGATGAACAAGTGAACCGATGATATTCAGGTATATCTAATGATTTAATACTGTATGGAATGTAGTCCTATAAAATCACAATTTACATCATTTTCTTCTTTTTTCTTCTTCTTCAGGAAAGTAGTAATAGTGGTAATAGTAGTAGTAGCATCAGTAGTGGTGGTGGTAGTAGTGGAAGTGGCCGTAGTAGTAGTAGTACTGGTGGTTGTAATAGAAAAGATAGTAGTTGTAGTTGTTTTAGTAGTAGTAGTGGTAGTGGTAGTAGTAGTAGTAGTAGTAGTAGTGGTACTAGTAGCAGTGGTGGTGGTAGTAGTGGAAGTGGAGGTAGTAGTAGTAGTACTGGTGGTGGTAATAGAAAAGATAGTAGTTGTAGTTGTTTTAGTAGTAGTAGTAGTAGTAGTGGTACTAGTAGCAGTGGTGGTGGTAATAGTGGAAGTGGCGGTATTAGTGGTAGTACTGGTGGTGGTAATAGTAGTACCAGTTTCTCAGAATGGATCACTGGCATCTTCCTCTTAGCCGTCCAGTGCATTGTACGAATCTACTGGAGTACTAGAGCTTTTGGTAGTGGTGGTAGTAGTAGTAGTAGAAGAAGACGACTTTGGAGTAATGGTGGTGGTGGTTATAGTAAATGTAGTAGTAGTAGTTGTAGTAGTAGTAGAAGAGATGGGAGGAGTGATGGTGGTGGTAATAGTAAAGGTGGTAGTAGTAGTAGTAGTAGTAGTGGTGGTGGTAGTGGTGGTAATAGTAAAGGTAGTTGTTATAGTAGTAGTAGTGTTAAGGTGGTAGTAGTGGTGGTGGTATTAGTGGTGGTAATAGGTAATAGTAAAGGTAGTGGTGGTGGTAGTAGTATAAGAAGAGGTGGTAGTAGTGGTTGTGATGATAGTGGTGGTAGTAGAAGAAGAGGTGGTAGTAGTGGTGATGGTAATAGTAAAGGTAGTAGTAGTAGAAGTAGTAGTAGTAGTAATGTTGAGGTGGTAGTAGTGGTGGTGGTATTAGTGGTGGTAATAGGTAATAGTAAAGGTAGTGGTGGTGGTAGTAGTAGAAGAAGAGGTGGTAGTAGTGGTCATGGTAATAGTAAAGGTAGTAGTAGGTAGTAGTAGTAGTAGTAGTAGTAGTAATGTTGAGGTGGAGGTAGTGGTAGTATTAGTGGTGGTTGTAAAGAGTCTGAGTCTGTTTCAACACAGTGTATTTTAAATGTAGATCAGATTTATTCTCATTAAATCCAATGTTTAAACATATTTCCAAATACGTCTAACGTCTTTACTGTTTGGGGCACTTTTTCAAGACGTTGCTAATCTTTGTTCCAGTAAGTACATGTTCGATCACTTCACCAGCAAATGCATGCTAATACCGTAAACCTAACTGTCCCATAGAGCTAACTAGGCCTACTTGTCATAAAAGACGGCATTCTGAGTCACTCAATGACAGTCTGGCATGACACCATTGCAGTCTATAGTGGTGCTGACGTGGTGTTTGGTGCAGCCATCGTAGTGCTCTGAGTGCATGTAGTCCTGCGTGGTGCAGCCGTCTGACAATGGTGCTGGCACTAACAGGATGACTCAGGGAGGATATCACTGCTTTTGCTGAGGCTTAGGATATTTCACATATATAGGTCTTACTCATCTTCAGTTGTTTATGTCCAGTCCATAATGGGGTTCAGGCACTTCAGTGGAGACCTATGCCATACCACTGTCATATAACTAGCTAGGTTTAGTTATATTGAGTAAAATGGGTTGACGACTGTAAATCTACTTCCAAGAACACACCCAGCGCACTAATGTAGATACTGACCAGTGTTCGTGATAAGCTTCTGACGGCCTGTGCCAAAGATAAAGATCAAGGAAATAAAGAGATCAGGGAATGAACAGATGTCCCCATCGCATTGGCTGCATTCTAAATTCAGTTTACTGATACACTTACGACGCTGAGCCATCTCACATGCTAAACGAGTGGAAGCTTATATAATATAGCTCGCTAGTCTTGTAATAGGTAAAGCAGACTAACTAGCTCTAGTCGACTAAACTCCACGGATGTCTTTCAAGTCCATGGACCAGTGTGGAATACCAAACACCAACACGTCATGCAAACACATGCAAATGGTCCTGGACTTCCTCTAAGCTGGCGTGCATGTGTACAACAGCAAAGCTGTACTTCATTCAAATGTGTTCCTGAACACTGTATTTATGGATATGTTGGCCTATGAAAGTAGGTCACAATGAGCCTAAATACATATCAGCTTTCAAGCAACACCAACCGTTACTGGTAGCTGCTGAATCCGAGTTCAAATGCACCTGTAATATTCCTTGCACTGCAATGTACCTTAAACATACCATCCTGGGTTCAGTTCTAACATTAAACCTGATATTACCCGAACAAAATTCGTAGAGGAACGTACGGAACAAAAACGTAGAGGATAAGAGCTCACAGGTGGTGAGAACTCATTTCCATTTCCTGTAGTCTTGGCTACAGTTGCCTTTAACATAAAGCTATTGGCTTGTATGTAGGATACTTGTTTATGGTCCATAGTGTCCCATATCCTGGCAGCCTTGCCAATGGCTTGGACATTGATGACGTCTGGATGGCTGTGAGCTGGATAGTGAGACGCTGTTCTCCATGAAAGCAGGAAAACCAGTTTGGCCAGTGTTAAGAGTTTACAGACAGTGGTGCTGAACCAATTTGAATAGTGTGCAGGTAATGATGAATTTGAAGTTTGGCCTAATTGATCATTAAACATCCAAACACAGCTGCACCACACTAGGCAAAGCTTCTTTACCAAGACGCTAATGGCAGACCAGTCAGTTCTAGAACCCCTGGAACTGTCAAATCTGTCAACCAACAGGAATGAAACTTGGTGGGTAGGTCTGGCATTGTGAGACATGCGAATGATTGAAGTTTCATGTTTGGCCACAGATTTGACATAAGCATAAGCATAAGGATGGGCCTTATCACTGTACCTGACTGACTGTAAGGTTGTCCTGTTGTTGTGCACACTTTGAGTTCTGACTCGTTTGTGCTGTTGTGATGGTGGCAACCTTTGCAAGCGAGGTATGCCTCAAGAGTTGTAAAGCAATCCGACCAGTTGGAAGAGTTGGACAGGGTTTGGATCAAAGGGTGCTGGGAAGCAGAAGGGTCTTATCAAGGTATTGCACACCACACCGTTTTGTGCATACTACCATAGCACGCCGTTATCGGCAGTGGATTGAAGAAGGCTCGCACCAGTGAGATGAAGAATCTGAGAGACCCCCATGAACCACAGAGTGGGAGAAGCGCCAGATTGACTGACATGGGTGGAGTGCCACAACTGTGGACATTCAGCAGGCAGTGGTGACCTCCTAGGTTCCAAAAGGACAGAAGTTGCTGAGGGAGTTTGCCCAATGCGACCATTGGGGTGCTCGGCGGGGCTGTCTGTCCGTCCGGGTTTATTGGCAGCACTTGACCAGTAGACAATAATGCTCAGGTTAGCCTAGCAGCCTAGCCTCTGCTACCATGCTAGGCATCAGCCTTAAAACAGAAGCACCAGCTGATGTCATCCCCTCCAGGCCTCCTTCAAACTCAGCAACTAACTACAAATAGAATCCACCACAATACAGAAGAATGATGACTCCCGGGGCCTGGCATGACTTAAAATTGATCTTAGTCTTCTTGGATCAAGCACAACACTTGGACTAGTTGTTTTTAGGCACTTAACAATTTTCCAGCGAATTCAGTGTGGTACCGTGATACGATGTCACCTGTTTGGTAAAAGTTTGGTGAAGGGGGGATGTCACGCTTCCGGGTCTTTCCTCTGTCTCCACCACTCCTCAGGACTCCAATCCCCAGAGTTCACTGCTCTATGACGTCACGACCACATGGTCACCTCCGGACAATCATGCACCGGTACGCTCAGTGTCACCAGAATTTTGACTTGCCTCAGCTGTCCCTTGTTAGCACTGTTTGTGTATATATATACGCTTTCTCGCCCCCTGTCTCTTCCCAAGGTATTGCCGACTTTTGTTTGCATACTGAGCTGTTTTTTCCACCAGGTTAGCTCAAGGTTTGACCTTTTGCTACGGTTTCTGTTTTTGCTTTTTGCCTTCCTGTTTGGATTTGTTAGCTTGTGTGGACTGCCTTCCATGTTTACCTCGGACTGTCTCTCGGACTTCCAAGTTGTGGGAACAGTTTGATGGATGACCCCTTCCTGTTTCAACATGATCGTGCACCAGTGCCCTAAACAAGGACCAAAAAGACATGGAAGAGCGAGCTTGGTGTGAAAGAACATGACTGACCCCCAACAGAACACCGACCTCAACCCGATAGAACACCTTTGGGGATGAATTAGAGCGGAGACTGAGAGCCAGGCCTTCTTGTCCAACATCTGACCACACAACTGCGCTTCTGGAGGAATGGTCAGAAATTCCCATAAACACATTCCGAAACCCTGTGGGGTTCCTTCCCAGAGGAGTTGAAGCCTTTATAGCTGTAAAGGTGGGCTGACATCATATTAAACCCTACGGATTAAGAATGGGACATCACTCAAATTCATATGTGTGTGCAACCAGACGAGTGAATACTTTTGGCAACATTGTGACCTTGTTTGAACTTTGTTGACTGGTCTATACTGTCACATGCCCTGCTAGACTTGCCACGGGTTTGGGGAGGAGCTAGGTCTATGGCTGCTGGACAGTGTTGGACAATGAGAAGCTGTTCTCTATGAAAGTGGGAGAACCAGTTTGGCCACAGCGTTTACTGACAGTGCTGCTGAGCTCATTTGAATAATGTGCAGGTAATGACGTATGTGAAGACTTATTGATCAACATTCCAGTACAGCTGTACCACCTGAGGCAATGTGGGCTACGAGCCTACACCAAGACCGTAACAGCAGACTGGTCATTTCTAGAGTCCTGTGCTTTACAGTCTTACTTTCCAACATGTTTGTGTGAAGGTGTACTTCACACAAGGACCATAAAGACATGGATGAGCGAGCTTGGTGTGAAAGAACTGGACTGGCCTGCACAGAACCCCGACCTCAACCCGATAGAACACCTTTGGGGATGAATTAGAGCGGAGACTGAGAGCCAGGCCTTCTTGTCCAGCATCTGACCACACAACTGCGCTTCTGGAGGAATGGTCCGAAATTCCCATATACACATTCCTAAACCCTGTGGAAGGACTTCCCAGAAGAGTTGAAGCTGTTATAGCTGTAAAGGTGGACCAACATCATATTAAACCCTACGGATTAAGAATGGGACGTCACTCAAATTCATATGTGTGCGCAGCCAGACGAGTGAATACTTTTGGCAACATTGTGACCTTGTTTGAACTTTGTTGACTGGTCCATGGTGTCACATGTCCTGCTAGACTTGCCACGGGTTTGGGGAGGAGCTAGGTCTATGGCTGTTGGACAGTGTTGGACAATGAGAAGCTGTTCTCTATGAAAGTGGGAGAACCAGTTTGGCCACAGTGTTTACTAACAGTGCTCCTGAGCTCATTTGAATAATGTGCAGGTAATGACGTATGTGAAGACTTATTGATCAACATTCAAGCACAGCTGAACCACCTGAGGCAATGTGGGTTACGAGCCTACACCAAGACCGTAACAGCAGACTGGTCATTTCTAGAGTCCTGTGCTTTACAGTCTTACTTTCCAACATGTTTGTGTGAAGGTGTACTTCACACAAGGACCATAAAGACATGGATGAGCGAGCTTGGTGTGAAAGAACTGGACTGGCGTGCACAGAACCCCGACCTCAACCCGATAGAACACCTTTGGGGATGAATAAGAGCGGAGACTGAGAGCCAGGCCTTCTTGTCTAACATCTGACCTCACAACTGCGCTTCTGGAGGAATGGTCCGAAATTCCCATATACACATTCCTAAACCCTGTGGGGTTCCTTCCCAGAGGAGTTGAAGCCTTTATAGCTGTAAAGGTGGGCTGACATCATATTAAACCCTACGGATTAAGAATGGGACATCACTCAAATTCATATGTGTGTGCAGCCAGACGAGTGAATACTTTTGGCAACATTGTGACCTTGTTTGAACTTTGTTGACTGGTCTATGCTGTCACATGCCCTGCTAGACTTGCCACGGGTCTGGGGAGGAGTTAGGTCTATGGCTGCTGGACAGTGTTGGACAATGAGAAACTGTTCTCTATGAAAGTGGGAGAACCAGTTTGGCCATAGCGTTTACTGACAGTGCTGCTGACCTAATTTGAATAATGTGCAGGTAATGACGTATGTGAAGACTTATTTATCAACATTCAAGCACAGCTGAACCACCTGAGGCAATGTGGGTTACGAGCCTACACCAAGACCGTAACAGCAGACTGGTCATTTCTAGAGTCCTGTGCTTTACAGTCTTACTTTCCAACATGTTTGTGTGAAGGTGTACTTCACACAAGGACCATAAAGACATGGATGAGCGAGCTTGGTGTGAAAGAACTGGACTGGCCTGCACAGAACCCCGACCTCAACCCGATAGAACACCTTTGGGGATGAATAAGAGCGGAGACTGAGAGCCAGGCCTTCTTGTCCAACATCTGACCACACAACTGCGCTTCTGGAGGAATGGTCAGAAATTCCCATATACACATTCCGAAACCCTGTGGGGTTCCTTCCCAGAGGAGTTGAAGCCTTTATAGCTGTAAAGGTGGGCTGACATCATATTAAACCCTACGGATTAAGAATGGGACATCACTCAAATTCATATGTGTGTGCAGCCAGACGAGTGAATACTTTTGGCAACATTGTGACCTTTGTTTGAACTTTGTTGACTGGTCTATACTGTCACATGCCCTGCTAGACTTGCCACGGGTTTTTAGGGAGGAGCTAGGGTCTATGGCTGCTGGACAGTGTTGGACAATGAGAAGCTGTTCTCTATGAAAGTGGGAGAACCAGTTTGGCCACAGCGTTTACTGACAGTGCTGCTGACCTAATTTGAATAATGTGCAGGTAATGGCGTATGTGAAGACTTATTTGATCAACATTCAAGCACAAAGCTGAACCAACCTGAGGCAATGTGGGCTATGTACAGCCTACACCAAGACCCTAACGATAGACTGGTCATTTCTAGAGTCCTGTGCTTTTCCAACAGTTTGTGTTGAATGGGTACATCTGTATGTCTGCACTGTGAGGGACTGTCCAGAGTGCCTTCTGCCAAACTCTCTACCCACACAACCCCACCCCCCGACCCTCCAAAAACCATGTACACAGCTGCTTGTTAAGCTACACAGTTAAGCTACACAGTTAGCTGCAGCAGGCAAAGGCAAGTCATTAAGGTCATTATTGATCAAGAAAACATGCAGATTTGAAGAAAACAGATTTGAAGCTTTTGGTCAAAAACGTTCAGGTCAGCTCTAAATTCAAAAGAGAACTTTCAGCCACCTCTCTCTGATGGTAATGAGCGTCATACTGCACATTTTTGATGAACCTCATGCAAAGTGTTGTGTACTTCTCTTTGCTGGAACTGCCTCTGACTGGAATACGGACAGAGGGTACCTCCCTAGTACTGCACGTAACAAAGGAGGAGCAGTATGAGGAGAAAGATATAAGGAGGTACAGTACCTGAGTATGAACATATTTATTGTCGGGAGGAAGGAAGGAGTGGGAACACCTGGGTTTACTTTTACTTCCAAACACAGCAGAAGAAGAACGGAGGTTTTCCAGAGGGACTGCTGAGGCATCGTGGGTATGATTGGCTTAAATTGTTCATGTTACTATGATATGTACTACATGCCAGTGCAGTTATGATATGACTCCTAAATATCATTATCATATTAACTCCTAAAAGGGCTGTGAAGTAGAGGTTCTCTCAGAAATGGGTCTGAAATGGATTTCAGTTGTCTGGCTGTTCTCAGGTCAGTGTATACTATGTCTCCACCAGGAGTTCCATTCAGTTCAATACTAAACTAGATAAATAACAGGTTCAGGATGTCTGTAGATGTCTTCCTAATTCCATCAGCTTTTATCTCTGGGTTTGTGTGTTTTTGTGTGTTCAGGCACAAGCATCATGCATGGGAGTTTGCTTATGAGTGTTTTGAGACAATATATTTCTGTTATGCCCAATGAAATGACCCAATATTGTCTCCGCTTCATGTGTTCCTTGTAGCCATCTGTGGCCTATATGCATACACTCCTTATCGGTACGTCTTTGTGAATGAGAGTAAAAACTGGACTGAAGCTCAGAGCTACTGCAAACAGAACTACACTGATCTGGCCACCATCAACACCATGGATGAGATGAATGACTTTTTTAACCGCACATCTAAAAATTACACAAAGATTTGGCTGCGGAGCAAGGGCTTTCAAGAGTGGCAGTGTTCGGACAGTACAACATATAGAGAGCAAGTCTTGTATACTAACTGGAAGAATCATGAACCAAACATCAATGAAGAGAAGCTTTGTGTTCAGATGGATAATGACAAAAAATGGAAAGTTAAGACTTGTAGCAATAACCAATTTTTTGTATGTTATGAAGGTAAGTTCTTGAAAGGTGCTGTTTATTCACCAGTTCATTTTCCTCTTCAGAAACTGTGTAATTTGTTGTAAGAGAGCAAACAAAAAGCACAATTCTTTAATAAGAGACTAAAAGCAAACGTGTGATGTGAGCTATTTGTATCATTAGCCCATGTTTATAAGCTTATTAAAGGTGTCACAGAATAGAAAAGTGAATGTACATAGTCATTGCTGAGTAAGGATAGTTCAGTACATAGAACTGACTTACTGTGAACCCTAAAACAGAGATTCGAAAATCTCTTATAAGGACCAAAGTTATTAGACATATTAATATTTACACCCCCAACATCTACAGACAACCAAATGTTCCATTCCATCTTAAATGTTAAGCACCATTTAAAGTGGAACATCTCAAACTGAGAGTTTCTAAGTGAGGAACAAGTCTGTGTGATATCTGTATATATATATATCTGTATGTATATATATATATATTTGTGTGATATATCCAGACGGAAAGTGAGTAGCTATTATAGGTAAATTTAGCTACTAGCATTAGTTCCAAGTAAGTAGCATAGCTAACCAAATAGTATGACTGAGCTTATGTACACTATTATACATTACTCTTCTTTGTGAACATTGCAGTGTTTCACTGCATACCAGCCAATCGAATTAGAGCTCATCTAGTTATTCATGAGCTCACCAATTACCCAATTGTGTAAAAGGCAAGAAAGATATATTGCTACTCATAAAGAGTAATCTTTTTGCAAGTTGTTTCCTTTGAGGTGCAGTTTAGCACCTGACAAAATGACCCTCAAAGCTTTAACAACATTTTAATTTGGAAATTGGTGTGGAAACATGTACATATGTACATATTAACAAGTATAGTAATGTTATTGTGTTAAATGACACTTTTGTGGATCAGTTGGATGATGGCATGAAAGTTTACCAACCAATACGTGCACAATGCAAAGATGCAGCTCGTAATAGGCTGTAAATGTCTTTCAGAAAGAAACTCTTCATACGTATTAATTGAGATGTCGAAAAGTTGGTATGATGCTCAGAGCTACTGCAGAGCACATCACACAGGCCTGGCCAGTGTGAGGAACCAGGATGAGAATGACAAGATAAAGAACCTCATTACCAGTGGAAAAACTGTTTGGATCGGCCTGTTCAGGGATTCCTGGCAGTGGTCAGATCACAGTAACTACACATTTCAATACTGGGGAGAACATCAGTCAAATGATATTGATGAAAACAAAAAATGTACTGCAGTATGTGTAAACAAAAAGGGTAAATGGGAAGCTAAGAAATGCAATGAGGGAAAATTCCTATTCATCTGTTACAACAGTGAGTTCTCTTTTATAATGA